>PVHP010019697.1:0-13863 GCA_004024765.1 Zapus hudsonius
TGTCATTTCTGATACTCCAAATGCATCAGGTCTGTCATTTCCCACCAGCCTGGTTTCTCCTATAACACTGCTATTGAGCATGAGGGTTGCCCTCATAGAGTAGATAGATTACTGAGCAGGCAAGTGTGGTGGAGGCTAGCAGCTCATCACCATTGGTGGCCAGTCCTCTACAAATGGGCACCCATCCCCAACCAACAGAAAGTGGTTTTCACTCCCCAGGCAACTTTGTGATAAAGGCAGATTCTCGGGCCCCACCCTGACCTCCTGAACCAGAAGCTTAGCAGGGCAGGTCTATTCCATCTGAGTTTTTTTTTCATATTTTTATTATTGTAAGTAGAGAGAGGCAGGGAGGAGACAGACAGACAGAGAGAGAGAGAGAGAGAGAGAGAGAGAGAGAGAGAGAGAATGGCGTATTTCAGGGCCTCCAGCCACTGCAAACTCCAGACATATGCACCACATTGTGCAGCTGGCTTTGTGTGGGTACTGAGTTCATTAGGCTGAGCATATCTGGGTTGCTTTACTAAACTCTCTATGTGTGTTTGTGTAGACCAGAGTGAGGGAGCTGTTGCCCCAGTGGAAGGCAGTTCATCTCAGTCCTTTCCTTCTTGCTAGAAGAAGTTCCTGGGAAGCTCTGTTAGAAGTCCTAACACTCCATTGTCCCTTCATAAATCCAGCAGTAAGACCCAGGCATCAGTTGTTCTTATAAGTGGAAGTGAGGGATGGAATAGATGGAAGCTATTCCATTTATGTAGCTCTGTGTAGGGCATTATCCATACTAGGGAAAGACTGGGAAACCACTGCTTTGGAGCCACCCATTCTCTTGAAACTAAGCCCAACAAGCCCACTGGTTTATCAAGCTGGACTTTGCTGGGATTGCTACTTTGGTCTGTCTTTGGTGTCCAATCTGGAAGGAGCAGGCATTTGCTCAAATCTCCCCTGGGAAAAGATCATGCAGCACCCTGGCTTGGACTACAAAAGTCAATATGAGGTGCGTCTGGAATCTTCTGATGTAAGAATCAATGATTTACTAGACCAGATTTGCCAGACCAGAGATCTAGAGGTTTGGTTTGGTCTTCTTTTTTTAAATTCTCCTGACACAAGGACAGCAAGGGACCATCTGCCTGGGTGAGGGAAGAATGGCCTGAGAGAGAGAAATTAAATTCCATGAGTGCCTCTAGGGGGCCCTGGAGCATAAGCAAAGGAGCAGGAAACTTTAAATAACGTTGGAACACTGGGCCTCTGACGCCCTGCCTGCTATTAATCACTACCAGCTACTCCCAGGTGTCTTCTTCTGAAACCAGCTATTCTTACTCCTTCCACCCTCAGGCTTTCTTTCCTTTTTGCTCATTTCTCAACTTCTGAGCAGATCACTCTCAAGTGATCTGGAAAGTGAAACCAAAGCCGGCTCAAAACTGGAAACAAACATGAGTCTGCAGGTAGAATTACCCTAAACACACTCTATTGCATGCACGGCCACATACATACATACACACACATACATACATGCATACATAAACACACATACATACATACATACACACACATACACACATACATACATACATATAAAAAATTTTAGTCAGGAATTGTGGCACATGCCTTTAATCTCAGCACTCAGGAAGCTGAAGGAAGAGAATTCCTGTGTGTTTAAGGCCTGCCTGAGACTTGAGTGAGATCCTACCAAAAAAAAAAAAAAAAAAAAAAACCTAACAAACAAAAAAAAAAAATTTAGGAACTGGAGAATTGGCTCACTGGTTAAAGGAGATTACCTGCAAAGCCTACTGTCGTAGTCAGCCACACGCCGCTGGGATGAATCTCCAAACCACGCACGATTTGGGGAGGAAAATTTATTGAACAGATCCAGGGGAAGAAGTTAAGGGAAAGCTGGCCCCCTTTCACAGAAGCAAGCAGAGACAGAGACAGATGCCCAGCACCAGCACCAAGCAAACACACTGTAACACACAAAGCAGAACTCCAGGTCAGGGATCCGGCTCTTCTTTTGCATATCTATCCTTAGTATTTTACATCCAAATTAGAAAGGGTCAGTCCCCAGGAGGCTAGGAAAGTGGTACTTCCTCTAGCCAGAAGCCTGGAGACAATTAATAATTTTAATAAATCCTTAATTCCTTTGGGGGACATTATTCAAACTACCACACCTACCAATCCAGGTTCAATTCCCAAGTATCCACATAAAGCCAGATGCAAAGTGGCACATGCATCTGGAGTCCGTTTGCAGTGGCTGGAGGTCTGGCATGCCCATTCTCTCTGTCTCTCTTCTATCTCTCTCTGCTTGTAAACAATTTTTGGGTTTTTTTTTTTCTTTTGGTTTTGCAAAGTAGGGTCTCTAGTTCAGGCTGACCTGGAATTCACTATGTAGTTTCAGGGTGGCTTCAAACTCATGGCAATCCTCCTACCTCTGCCTTCCGAGTGCTTGGATTAAAGGTATGTGCCACCATGCCCAGCTAAAAGAAATAATTTAAGACATACACACACCCAAAGAGAAAGACGGGGCTAGTGGTTACAGGTGCCTGGTTGCAAGCTGGTTGCCTGAGTTCTATTCTTCAGCACCCACATACAGCTGGATGCAAAGTGGCACTGCATCTGTGATTACAGTGGGTAGCAAAGTCAGGAGAATCCAGAAGCTAAACTGGTGAATACAGCAGCAAAAACCACTAGAGACTCTATCTCAAAGAAGGTGGAAGGAAAGGACAAACACCTCGAGATTGTCCTCAAACCTTCACATACATGTTGTGGCCATATAGACACATCAGTAAAAAGAGAACAAAAGGTAAAACCAAGTCACATACCACAATAAGGTTGGCTATGTTGTTACTTCTTATTCACTTGGGTCATTCTCACTATATCCCAAACTTCCAATCTAGAGTAATTCTTCTGCCTCACTTCCTGAGGGCTGGCATTACAGCTATGAGCCACCACATTGGAATATATATATATATATATATATATATATATATATATATATATATATATATATATATATATATATTAGAGAGAGAGCTAGAGAGAGAGGTAGACAGAGAGACAGAAAGAGAGACAGAGACAGAGACTGGGCACACCAGGGCCTCCAGCCACTGCAAACTCCAGACACATTCACCACCTTGTGCATCTGGCTTTACCAGGGTACTGCAGAACCTAACTCAGGTTTGATTAGAAGAGGAGGGCCATTTCTGTCATTCACAGGGAGTACTTTCTTAGTGGATCTTCCCATAATAGAAGTGGAGCTATAGTTTGTAATATGTCCCCCACATTTGGTCTCCACTTGGTGGTGCTTTGTGAGAGATTGTAGAAACATGAGGAGGTGGGACCTTGGCTGGAGAAAGTGGACCAGGCCTACAGATAGAAGGTGGCCGGCTTCTGGCCCAAGCTCTGCTTCCTGACCATGGAGATATTAGGAGTCCTAACCACATGCTGTCAACACCACGAATTACACTGTGTCTTGTCTGTCATGATGGACTATACCTTCCCAAACCAATAAAGCTCTCCTCTTTTTTGTCAAGTATTCTGTCACAGTGACAGAAAAGTAACTAGTATGAGGAGCTAGACAGTTCCTGGGGCCTTTTTCAAACTATTGATGAGAGCACTGTTCCTATGACCTAATCACATCCCTAAAGGCCCCTTCTCCCACCTTTTTTTTATCTTTTTGAGACCAGATCTCAAGTAGCCCAGGCATACCTTGGAACTGCCTAAATAGCTGAGAATAGCCTTGAACTTCTGATCCTACCAACTTTAGTGCCTGTGTCCTGGGCTTATCATTACCACCATGCCTGGTTTATGGGGTAACAGGAGTTGAATCTAGGGCTTTGTGAATGCTATGCAACTGCTCTACCAGCTGAGTTATAACCCCAACCCCAAAAGCTCCACCTTCTAAATCATCACCTTTGAAGGTGGGATTTAACAAATGAGTTGGGGTGGGGGAGATGAGGGGGCATGCTCAGTCCCTAGCAATGCTCCATAGAGGTTACTGAACAGGACTACTTCTGTTGCTACACTGTAAACTCCTTGCATTAGGGGTGGGGACTGACTGAAATCATGTGGTGGCAACTCCCAACCTGTAAGTTGCATGTTATGTTCCAAAAGTGCAGACCTCAGAAATGGTTTTCCCATGGAGACAGCAGCCACCAGCTCCTTATCCCAGGCATCTAGAAATGCCTAATTAAGCTACAAAGTGGCCTAAATATTGCACAATCTCTGATTAAAGGCAGCACTGGTGAGGGCCAAGTGTAGCAAAAGCAGCAGCTCTTTGGAGTTTATATATATATATATATATCTATATCCAGATAAGTGATGATCGATAGATAGATGATAGACAGATAGATGATAGATAGATAGATAGATAGATAGATAGATAGATAGATAGATAGATAGATAGATAGATAGATATGTGTGGGGGAGTATGGTGTGTGATGTGATGCATGTGTGGTGTATGCACATGTGTGTGCAGGTGCCTGTACATGCTAAGGCCAGATGATCAGAAATTCAACATCTTTCTTGGCTACATGACAAGTTTGAGACCAGCATGCAATATGTGAGGCCCTGTGTCAAAAAAAAAAAAATCAAACTAGGCGTGGTGATGCACACCTTTAATCCCAGCACTTGGGAGGCAGATGTAGGAAGATCTCTGTGAGTTCAAGGCCAGCCTGAGACTATATAGTGAATTCCAGATCAGCCTGTGATAGAGTGAGACCCTACCTTGAAAAACAAAAACAAAAAATCACAGACTAAGGATGTAGCTCAGTGGTAAAGCACTTATCTGGCATGTACAAAGCCCTGGGTTCCAGCCCCAGCACTGCAGAGAATAAAAACAAAGAGAATTAGGAAGAAGAGAAAAATTACACCTGAAACTCCAAATCGAGGAAGCTCTTTGAATAATGCCATCATTTTCATAAAGAATTACTGGGCTGGAGAGATTGCTCAGTGGTTAAAGGTGCTTGCTTGCAAAGCCTCAGGGCCTGGGTTCCATTCCCCAGCACAACCAGATACACACTGTGCTTGTGTCCAGAAGTTGTCTCAGTGGCAGGAGGCCTTAGAGTACCCATACTCACTTTTTCTCTATCTCTCTCTCAAAGTAAATAAATGAAAATATTTTTAATTTTTTTTTTAAAAAAAGGCCAGGCATGGTGGTGCACACATTTAGTCCCAGCACTCAGGAGGCAGAGGTGGGAGGATTGCTTTGACTTCAAGGCCACCCTGAGACTACATAGTGAATTCCAGGTCATCCTGGGCTACAGCGAGACCCTACATTGACAAAAAAAAAAAAAAAAAAAAAAAGCCTGGCTTGGTGGTGCATGACTTTAATCCCAGAATTTGGGAGGCAGAGGTAGGAGAATCGCTGTGAGTTTAAGGCCATCCTGGGACTACAGACTGAGTTCCAGGTCAGCCTGGTTTACAGTGATGCCCTACCTCAAAAACAAAAAATAAAAAAGAGCATGCTGTTTGTTTCATTCTTATAATTATTGAGATAGCATTGTCACTAAAACAAAATTTGAAGATTTTCTTTTTTTTTTTGATTTATTTGCAAGCAGAGATAGAGAGAAGAGAGACAAAGGGAACGAGTGTGCCAGGGCCTCCAACTGCTGCAAATGAACTCTAAATGCATGCGCCACTTTGTGAATCTGGCTTTACATGGGTATTGGAGAATCAAACCCAGGTTGTTAGGTTTTACAGGCAAGTGCCTTAAATATCTCCAGCCCCTAAAAGTTCCTTTTGCATGTGTGTATGCCTGTTCATATCTGTGTGCGAGTGCGTGGGGGTATGGAGGCCAGAGGGTTGACATTAGAAGTAGTCTTTGATTGCTCTCCACTTTATTTATTGAGGCACAGACTCGAACTTGAACTCGGGGCTCTCCTATAAGGCTAGTCTAGTTATCTAACTTGCCCAGGGACCCTGTTTCCAAGTGCTAGGATTATAGGTGGGCTAACACACCCACCTGTCACTTCCATTGGTATTGGGAACAATTTTTTAAAAGCTGTAATCATGCACTTGGCTTAAAATTTTTGCATTTGATGGGGCTGGAGTGATGTTTCAATGTTAAGGTACTTGCCTGCAAAGCCTAAGGACCCATGTTCCCCATGCTGGATTCCCAGTAAAGTCAGATACAAAGTGGCACACATATCTAGTATTCATTTGTAGCTGTTGTCTGTCTGTCTCTCTTCTTTAATCTCTCTCTGCTTGCAAATAAAAGAATAAAATTTCTTTTTTTTAACTTCTTTTTTTTAAAAGCTTCTTTTTTATATTTTATTTATTCATTTTCAAGCAGAGAGATACAGAGAGAAAGAGAGAGAGAGAGAGAAAACGCACCAGGGCCACCGCCTTGTGGGTCTTGCTTATGTGGGTCCTGGGGAATTGAACCCAAGGGCAAGTGCCTTAACCACTGAGCAATCGCTCCAGCCCGAATAAAATTTCTTTAGCAGGGCTTGGTGATGCATCCCTTTAATCCCAGTAGGAGGATTGTTGTGAGTTCAAGGCCAACCTGAGACTACATAGTGAATTCCAGGTCAGCCTAAGCTGGAATGAGACCCTACCTCGAAAAACCAAAAGAAAAAACAAATCACAATAGTTCTACAAGGAGAGTTGCATCTTGGGGCAAATTAACACATAAGTGACTCAAGTGGCAGGTGAGGATGAGTGCTCTGAAGGGTGGGCTCAATTTGTGTTCTCCGGTTTGGGAATGGGTGAACTGAAAGAAAAGTTGTTGTTTTGAACTCCAGATGCACACAGCACCCTGTGTGTCTGGCTTTACATGGGTCCTGGAGAATGAACTCAGGCTGTCAAGCTTTCTTTCTTTTTTTTTTGTTTTTGTTTTTCGAGGTAGGGTCTCACTCTAGCCCAGGCTGCCCTGGAATTCACTATGTAGTGTCAGGGTGGCCTCGAACTCACAGTGATCCTCCTACCTCTGCCTCCCAAGGGCTGGGATGAAAGGCATGCGCCACCACGCCCGACTGTCAAGCTTTCAAACAAGCACTTTTAACTGCTGAGCCATCTTTCCATCCCCCCACTTCAATTTTTTATGAACTTAATGCTTTCTACTTATTTGATGAGAGAGTCCATTTTCATTGGGTGTTTATTAGCATCTTGTAAACTCCTTCACTCACTTTTGAAAATCCTGTCTTAGCATATGATGACATTACTCTTTTCTCTATGCCTATTTGGATAGAAAACTATAAAATTGATTTTTATAAAATAAGAATAAAAACCTGGGCCTGGAGAGATGGCTCAGCAATTAAGGCACTTGCCTCCAGTGCCTAAGGCCCTAGGTTCAATTCCCCAGTACCCACATACCCACATATGCTAGACCCACAAGGTGGTGGCCCTGGTGTGATCTCTCTCTCTCTCTCTCTCTCTCTCTCTCTCTTTCTGCTTGAAAATGAATCAATAAAATATTTTAAAAATAAAAAATAAACCTGGCCCCTTCCAAAAAAAAAAAAAAAAAAAAAAGGAGGCAAACAAGACATTTTTTAGTGTCCCTGACCTGCAGGAATTCCCCACTACAAGATAAAAACAACACACTTGGAACCCTGTTCATACTCAGCCTCATTACACCTGGTTTAGGATGCAAAAAGGGAAATGAAAACATGTGCCTCTTTGCTAAATCGACTCTATCCTGTTCCCTCCATACTTTTTAAAAATCGTTACAAAACATCACACTTTATTCAAACATTACAGGGCGAAAAAAGGGCCAAGAAGGAAAGGAAAAGTGAGCAGGGAACCAGAGAAAATTCACCAGTGGTCCAAGGGGCCCATGTGGAATGGCCACCATAAAAATAGAAAAGGTGTGGGTTTTCAAAAAGATTAAAAGGTAAAAGTGAAACTCGTGATAAGTCGAATTCCTCTCCCACTCTGGCACTGGGATGTAACCTTACCGCAGTGTTGACCAGCCGTGTGAGCGTCAGAGCTGCTGTATGAATCCAGGTTAGAACATTCGAGCTCTGGAAGTTGGCACTCACCTGTGCCAGAGGTCCCAGCCAATCAGCCTGGGCTTAGAGGGGAGACCCGCCCACACCTGGGCAAGCTGCTTGGAGCTTCAGTGGGTGAACTGAGATGATAGGCGTGGGTGTTCTAAGGGCCTAGAAACAACCTGTCTAAACTAATCCCACCCAGTGCCGCCTTTCCTGACAAGACTAACTGGACGGTGACCTCAGATCTTGAACTTCTTCCTGCTTGATAGGGGTAGTTAGGGTCGGGGGGGGGGGGCTGTTCTAAAGGCCCAAGAGAAACTTTTCAGTCACACGTCACATCACCAAGATTTTTCTGGTCTGATGCAAAAAAAAAAAAAAGAAATTGTGAACATTAGTGTTGGAGCTCCTTCGGTGTGTCATGACAGTTTTGATCAATGGGTAGCCTGGAGCACTGTGTTAAGAGCTTCAGAAAGACATGGAGGGAAACTATCCCGTGACTCCCACTTTTCTGTTTGTGCTGTTTCTGAGTCCTGGGGATCTGATTTGAAGTGGTCTCCCAGGCCTGCCCAGGCTCAGATATGCTGCACAGGAAGCGCTCTTAACCACTGAGCCCTGTGATTAGTTCTCAATGCCTGCTGTGGGTACAGTGCTGCAAGTGATTGTTGATGTCGATTGTGAGTACATTAATAGCACAAAGGACTTGTGGGTTTCCTCACAAAAGGGAAAGAACAAACACATATTGGGTATTGGTAAATTAAGACTTAAAGTGAAATTGGGCATGGTGGCACACCCCTATGATCCCAGCACACGGGAAACTGAGGCAGGAGGATTGCCAGCGTGAGACCCTGCCTCAGAAAAAAGAAGAGAGCTTCTTCCCCTGCTGCGTTTTAGGTTTCTATCTGCTGGCTTTATGTTTTTAGACTTTCTTCGTGGCTTGGCCCTAAAAGTCCACTCCTGCCTTAACTCAGAAACCCCGATGGGCCTGTCCTGAAACCTTCAGATTCCTCAGCCTCTCTTGGCTTTGCAGAAGGGAGGAAAAGAAGAGGCAAGAGCAATTGACATATTGATGACATGCAAAATGAAATAGACTTAATTAACAAGCCAGTGAGGAAATTTTGAAAGTAGACCGGAAATGCAACAAATTGCCAACCTTTTTTTTTCCCCCAGAAGTCAGAGTTGATTGCCAAAATCCCAAATTTTGGGGGTAACACATATGTCCGCCATCCACAAGTGTCTGCACAGCTTGGGGAGGAAGACTGAAGAAAGACTGCATTCATTACTTGACCAGAGTCGAGGGGACAGAATTTGAAGATATAAAAGCAGGTATTTTCCTTTGCCATGTTTAATTGTGATGTTTAATGGGTATCCTTGCAGTTTAAGATGACACTTTTTTATATTTTATTTATTAGGGAGAGAAAGAGAGAGAGAGAGAGAAAGAGAGAGAGAATGGGCATGCTAGGGCCTCCAGCCACTGCAAATGAACTCCAGAAACTTGTGCATCTGGCTTTACATGGGTATTGGGGAATCAAACTCAGGTCCTTGTGCTTTGCAGGCAAATGCCTTAACCACTGAGCCATCTCTCTAGCCCTAAGATGACACTTTTTTTTTGTTTTTGTTTTTGTTTTTTGTTTGTTTGTTTTTCAAGGTAGGGTCTCACTCTAGTCCATGCTGAATTCACTATGTAGTCTCAGGGTGGCCTTGAATCCATGGTGATCCTCCTACCTCTGCCTCCCAAGTGCTGGGATTAAAGGCTTGCGCCACCACACCCGGCTAGATGACACTTTTAAAATAATTTTTTTTTCCTAATGGTGACTTGAGCCCTGCCACTCTATGGGAGAATCAGCAGAACATGTAGGATTGTATTTGGTATTGACATTCTCTATTGTAATTTTGCTTTAAAATTTTCTTTTTATTTTCACGGGAAAGGAAAAAAGATAATGTTCAGTTTAAAAGATGTACCAGCTGCCTTGTTACAGTGAACCTAAATGTGTACACACACACACACACACACACACACACACACACACACACGAAGAGAGCCGGCATAGTGGCACACGTCTTTAATCCCAGCACTCCGGGGGCAAAGGAGGATCACTGTGAGTTCAAGGCCAGCCTGGTACTACAGAGTGAGTTCCAGGTCAGCCTTGTCCACAGTGAGATCCTATCTCAAAAATTTAAATTTAAATTTAAAAAAACAAAAAATTAAACAAATATTAGGATTTGATAACATTCACCTGCCAGTTTGAAAAGTATTGATCTTATGAAATAAATATAATAAAAATTCTCAGTAAGTGGCCATTATGATTTTAATAAAATGGTATGAGGTGAATCTGATTTGAAATCAGGTAGCACAGGGCTAACCTATCATTAGCATGCCTCCATCCATGGCATTTGCTGAGAGCAAACACTTCCTAAATGCTTGCTGATGAAGTCTTTCAACAATGCTATTATTTTTCCTATTAATTTCACATTCCTGTTTCCCTAGCCCAAGGTGATGTAATACTCAGCCATCTGCTTCTTCCTCATCTAAAATCCACTGCAAGCCATGGTTTTGAAAACCTCTTCCAGGGCACCACAGGAGGGATCTCTGGAGAGGTGGCATGCTGGGCACAATCTAAACACCATGTCTAGCAATGTGACCTTCAAATGATTTCACACAAAAGACCTTCGAGAACAGGTTCCCTCCCTCCTTGGACTGAGACACAGGGATCATTTTAGTTAGGACATAAAATTTAAATCCATTAGCCAGGCATGGTGGCGCACGCCTGTAATCCCAACACTCGGGAGTCAGAGGTAGGCAGATCACCGTGAGTTCAAGGCCACCCTGAGACTACATAGTGAATTCCAGGTCAGCCTGGACTAGAGCAAGACCCTACCTCGAAAAAAAAAAAAAAAAAACTTAAGTCCATTAACGAGGCTTGGTGCATACCTTTAATCCCAGCACTTGAGAGGCAAAGGTAGGAGGTTCACTGTGAATTCACAGTGAATTCCAGGTCACCTGGGGCTAGAGTGAGGTTCTACCTTGAAAATAACAGAAGATAAACATGAGGCTAAGTCCTTCCAATTTAGCAAGAAGCTTACAGGAGATCCTTGGAAAGCTCTTTAACGCAATTCATATAGAGTTAAGCTGTAACATCTGAGTTCTTTGAAGTCAAACTGCGTAAACCATAGTGTGTTGCTTAAAATAAGCCATAGGGAAGAACAGACACAACCAGCTTCGTGTGAGTCAAATGTCAGTGCGGCTGTTTACTAGCTGTCCCCTGGGACTTGTCATGTCCTTCCAAGCCTCTGCTTTGTAGGAATAAAAAGAGCAGCCAGCTTTATGTGGTCCCCTTGAGGACTCCTCAATCAGTGAGTTAGGTATGTAAAGTCCCTTGCTCCTTGTCTGGCAGGTGGTAAGAGCTGAATAACTGTTACCTGTTGTTATTATTACCCATTGTTTCATTGTTATTAAATCATCAACATCAGACTTGGGTGATTTCTGGATACTGACAGAAAATCCTGCTGGCCACATTACTTCCTGCCACACATCCTGTCCTTTCTTTTCAACCCAGTCTGTAGAGCCTGACCTTAGGTGAGGTGTTTGAATTGGAGTTTGGCATCAAAGTGTTGAGAAAAAGTGACAGTTGAATGTTCAGCGCTAAATGAGACACCTCTTTCTCCCACACTGAGGATCCTGGGCCATTGTGAAAAAGGTTTGCAGAGCCAGGCGTGGTGGCACACGCCCTTAATCCCAGCACTCGGAAGGCAGAGGTAGGAGGATCGCCGTGAGTTCAAGGCCACCCTGAGACTACATAGTGACTTCCAGGTCAGCCCGGACTAGAGTGAGACCCTACCTCGAAAAACCAAAAAAACCAAAAAAAAAAAAAAAAAAAGGTTTCCAGAAAGAGCTGGGCTGCAGAGATGGCTCAGTGTTAAGGCACTTGCCAGCAGTCTGACACCTGGGGTTCCGTTCCCCAGTACCCACATAATGCACAGATGCACAAAGCAGTGCATTCATCTGGAGTTCGCTTTAGTGACTGGAGGCTGCCCACTTCTCTCTCTCTCTCTCTCTCTCTCTCTCTCTCTCTCTCTCTCTCTCTCTCTCTCTCCTGCTTGCAAATACATAAAATATTTTTAAAAGAATGTAAGAAATATCAAAATAGTTTTTTAAATGTTTGTGATCCCAGGGGGATGAGGCAAGAGAATGACAATTCAGAACCAACTTGATTCCCTAGGCAAACCTCAAAAGAGAAAGAGAAAATACTGAGTGCGTTTGGGCAGCTCAGGGCAGTCGGGGATTCTCAGAGTCCTGTATTCTCTAAGTGACACATAGCTTCCTGTGAGCACCCTCCTGTGTTCCGTATCGTTGGACAAGTGAGGGCCACAAGGCACTGAGTTGTGTGCCCAGATTCATGGAAGCTTGGCTTCTGCATGCTGAGACAGCCTGGGTGGAGGTTTCAAATGTGTCATGAGGTTTCCCAGCCAAATTCCTCCTGTACCAACTTGAAAAAAAAACAATATAAAAATAGCACTTACGGAGGGAGCTTGACTTGTGGCAAAGATGTGCTAGCTTGAAACAGGAATAAGAAGGCTGCTAGAGTTCTTTTTTTTTTTTTTTTTGAAAGTCTGCTTTCATGCCTCTGTGATGTGGAGTTGCTGTTATCTTATGCTTGAAAATCACCTTCCACTTGAGTCTCCTGTCTGAAGATGAATTTCTTGAATTTCCCATTTCTTTTTCTTTGTTTTGTTTTGGGTTTTGTTTTTAAGGCAGGGTTTCACGCTAGCCCAGGCTGACCTGGCACTCTGTAGTCTCAGGCTGGTCTTGAAGACACGATGATCCTCCTACCTCTGCCTCCCAAGTGCTGGGATTAAAGGCTTGCACCACCACGCCGGGCTCAATTCCCTATTTCTAATTTAGATTAACCCTGGGCCAGAAATAGGATTTAAATACAACAAAAGGGAGAACATTTTCCTTTTTTAAAAAAATATCTTTATTGTCAACAATTAGATACATTGTATGAGCAAATCTTGTGATAGTACCCCCATTTCCCTCCTCTCTGTCCCCAACCTACTGGGGACCCTCCTTGGTGGGCATACTGGATCTGTCCATGGGGCAGGGGGTTATGAAGTGTATAAGAGGTAGACAGTTTGTTTGTTTTTCCCTCCTCCCTTTGTGTGTTGTTGCTGAGGGGGGCAATGTCTCTGGATATTCTCTCCCACCATAGCTCTTAACAACCTTCCCGCCCCCTCTTCCGCTCAGTTCCCTGAGTCATGGTGGGTGAGTTTTAAGTCTGCTTTATTGTTGAGATCTTAAGTGTCTCTGGACTTCTGCTTTGGATTGTGTTGGATATCGTTGGTGTCTGTCTCCATTGTCCTTTCATGGGTGATCTGGCTTGCCGTAGTGATAGGTCTTTTGTTTATCTCACCAGTTTCTCATAGGTTTTGTTTGGGCCCTAATGATAGGCCAAGGGTGGTTCATCTCCTGCCAGGATGTCAGCCATCATTCCATGCCTTGTTGGTGGAATTGGGTTGTCCATGGCTCTCATTGCCTTCTGAAAGATACAAACAGAATCTCCATTGGAGAACATTTTCCTTTAAAAAAAATCATTTATTTATTTATTTGAGAGACAGAGAGAATGAGTAAGAATAGGCACACAAGGGCCTCTTGCCACTGCAAATAAATTCCAAGCACATGCTTTAGGTAGGTACTGCAGAATCAAACTCAGGCCATCAGGATTTGTAGCACTTTTTTTTTTTTTTTAAATTTATTGTCCATAATGAGTTACAACATTTAGTGGGCAAACAATGAGTTGTTATCCCCAATTCCCCACTGCCCTCCCCTCCCCCCTCCACTGGATAACCTCCATGGGTCATCTGGATCAGTCCTTGTGACAGGGGACCATGGATAGCCTAGTATTCAGCCAGGTTCTCCTGGCCATGCCTCTGGATAATCTCCCCCCACCAT
>PVHP010019697.1:13963-31636 GCA_004024765.1 Zapus hudsonius
CTTTAAGGTTGTGAGCTTAGAGGTCTTTGTGTCGAAATCATTGGTTTCTGTCTCACTGGCTTATCCTGTGTTGATTTAATGGCTGTGGCTGTGGGCCCCTTGTTCATCCCGTCATTCTCTGCGGGGTTCCATTTGGATCCTCCACGATATGACTGTGGTGGGTCCTCTCTTGCCAGAATCTCAGCTATCGGCCTAAGGTTGGTTGGTAGGGTTAGATGGGCCCCAGCTCTCTCGCTGCATCCTGAAAAATACAAACACAATTGCCTCTGGCGAGCACGGTCCTCGATGGAAGCTTCCACTGGTGAGAATCGTGTGCTAGGAGGTATCTGCGGCTCAGAGTGTAACTGCAGCTTATGTCCACGACCTGGATCCCTGCTGAAAACCTTGACCCTTGTTACCCGAGGGACTTGGCGTGTCTGCAAGTCAGCCATCTTGAATCGGAAGTCAGGATTTGTAGCACTTTTAACCAATAAGCCAGAACCATATCTTTCATTCCCTCTGTGAATGAACTTGAGTTGAAAAGCTAGAAATTCAGAAGGATTTCTAGAAAAAATTTCAGTGGTTAGAGTTGGGGTTGGTCTGTCTCAAATCCTGACTTCAGGGTCATTAAAGATTTCAGAAAGGATATGGAAGCTCAGTTTTTTTTAGGTGTTTTGTTTTGTTTGTTTTGTTTTTTAGAGGTAGGATCTCACTCTAGCCCAGGCTGACCTGGAATTCACTGTGTAGTCTCAGGCTGGCCTCAAACTCATAGCAATCCTCCTACCTTTGCCTCTCAAATGCTGTGATTTAAAGTGCACCTGGCCTAAATTAAATTTAAAATAAATAAATAAATAAATAAATAAATAAATAAATAAATAAACCAGGAATGGTGGCACACACCTTTAATCTCTGGGGTTAGTGCTGGGGTTAGAACTAAGGGCTTCATACATGAAATTCAAGTGCTCTAGCATTGAGCTACATTCACATCCTCTTTGCTATATTTTTAAATTTTCATTTTGCAATTGAATACTTTTAGCTATATGGGAAAACTACAATGCAATATATATAATGTACTTATATATCAGTCTAAAATCTGATTTATTATAAAGTATGAAGGTATTACTCCTACAAGTGTGTGAGCTGATAATGGGACAGAATTTTAAAATCCAGATTACTGTAAGGCATTGTGGTTTACTATAATCCTAGCACTCAGGAAGCTGAGGTAGGAAGATCACCATGAGTTTGTGAATTCAAGACCAACCTGGCTACAGAATGAGCTCCAAGTCAGCCTGAGCTAGAGTGAGATCCTGCCACAAAAGAAAATGAACAGATGGCTGGAGAGATGGCTCAGAGGTTAAGGCACTTGCCTCCAGTGCCTAAGACCCCAGGTTCAATTCCCCAGGACCCACATAAACCAGACCCATAAGGTGGTGGCCCTGGTGCTATCTCTCTCTCTCTCTCTCTCTCTCTCTCTGCTTGTAAAATGAATAAATAAAATATAAAAAAAAAGAAAATGAACAGAAAACATCCAGACTCCCTTCCTCTCACTGTGTCAATAATATCAAATAATAATATCAAAGGTCAAAATGTGAGGTCTTAGCTGGGCGTGGTAGCACACGCCTTTAATCCCAGCACTCCAGAGGCAGAGGTAGGAGGATCACCATGAGTTCAAGGCCACCCTGAGACTACATAGTGAATTCCAGGTCAGCCTGGACTAGAGCGAGACCCTACCTCAGGGAAAAAAAAAAAAGTGAGGTCTTTGATGAATGGGAGGTTTGGCCAAATGTCCCTTCTGTCCCTGTCTGTTATATCCCTGTCTAGTTCTGTGTGCTGCAACTCCTAGGTGTGTGATGTAGTTACCTTCTCACTGCCGGGACAGAGAACTCAACCAAAAGCAGCTGATAGGAAGAAAGGTTTTATTTTGGTTTATAGTCTTGAGGGGAAGCTTCACCACAGCAGAGGAAAGCATGGCATGATCAAAGGCTGGACATCACTTCTGCCACAGCTGGTGGAAAACAACAGCAAGAGAGTGAGTTAATCTCTGACAAAGGGGAGCTGGGCTATATCATCCCAGAGCCCACCCTCTACAACATACCTCCTTCCATCAAGGCTCTACATTGCAAATTGCCATCAACTGGGGACCAAGCATTCAGAACAT
Organism: Zapus hudsonius; assembly: GCA_004024765.1. Taxonomy (NCBI): domain Eukaryota; kingdom Metazoa; phylum Chordata; class Mammalia; order Rodentia; family Dipodidae; genus Zapus; species Zapus hudsonius. The sequence continues at coordinate 16,101 of PVHP010019697.1, forward strand.
GAGTTCATGGGGAACATCTGATTCCAATCAACATAGTCTGCTTCTGCCCCCCCCCCCCACCAAACAATGTAAAATGCATTTAGTCCAACTGAAAAGTCTTTACAGCTTTGTTTAAAATTAATCCCAACACTGTTCAAAAGTCCCAAAGTCCAAGGTATCATCTGAGATGCAAAGCAATCTCTTAACAGTGAGCCTATATAATTAAAACAAAAGTTAGGGGCTGGAGAGATGCTGAGTGGTTAAAAGCATTTGCATGCAAAGCCTGATGCCCAGGTTCAATTCCCCAGAACCCAGGTAAAGCCAGATGTATAAAGTGGAATATATATCTGGAGTTTGTTTACAGCAACAGTGTATCCTGGTGTGCCCATTCCCTCTCCCTCTCTCTTTCTTACTTTTACATTTTATTTATCTGTAAGAAGAGGGGGGGGGGCATGCCAGGGCCTCCAGCCACTGCAAACCAACTTCAGATGCATGCACCACTTTGTGCATCTGCCTTTACATGGGTACTGAGAAATAGAATTTGTGTCTTTAGGCTTTGCAGGCAAGCACCTTAACAACTGAGCCTTCTCTACAGTCCCTTTCTTTCTTTCACCTTTCTTTCTCTCTCTTTCTTCTTTCTTTCCTTTCTTTCTTTTCTTTGCTCTGTCTCTCAAGTAAATAAATAAAAAACAAGAACTTGGCCAAGTGTGGTAGTACATGCCTTTAATCCCAACACTCAGGAGGCAGAGGTAGGAGAATCCCTGTGAGTTTGAAGCCAGCCTGTGACTACAGAGTGAGTTCCAGGTCAACCTGGGCTAGGGTAAGACACTACCTTGAAAAAAAAAAAGACAATTTATTATCAAACAAAAAAATTCACACTACAAAAGGTGGCATTGGGAATAGCAAGGAAAAAATAACCAAAGCAAGATCTAAAACAAGCTGGGAAAATGTGAAATCCTGCATCTTTATGTCTGTCTGGCATTTGGAACCTATGAGGAAGTCTTCAGGGTTCCAATACCATCCTTCCAGCTGGGCTAGCCACAGTCCAGGTAAAGCTTCATCCTGAACCAACAGTTTGGTGGTTGTGTTGGTTTGATGCAAGTGTCCCCCACAAACAAATGTGTTCTGAATGTTTGATCCCCAGCTGATCGTAGTTTGGGTATTGAAACCTTGTTGGAGGTATGTTATTAGGGTTATGGGGGTTATAGCCAGCTTCCTCTTGCCAGTGTTCCCCCCTGGGTTAACAAGTTGGTAGTCCACCTGGCACTAAAGAGAATAACAAATGCAGGAAGAGAGGGTCATTAGATTTGCAACACAGTTTTGTTTTTTGACAATGGCCAGGGGCACTGGGAGCAGGTGTGTTGGCTTGCCTGTGTGGAAGCCAGTGAGGCCATGAGGATGAACCCTGGATTGCAGTGGAGACCCAGTAAAATGCCAGGACTATGGGATGGCTGCCAAGGAGAGCTGCCACTACTAGATGAAGTTTTCTGGAATTGTGAGTAGCCAAGCTGGAGGGGTAAAATTGGAACTCCAGAGACCAGTTACAATTTATTAGACTTGGAGGTATAAAGTTTGATGCTTACCCTGTTTGCTTTAAAAGTTCTATAGGTTCAATCTGTTTTTGCTATGCCCAATGATATCTTTTGCAATGTGAGTATTCTGTGCCATTATGTTTTTTGTTGTTGTTCTTGTTGTTGCTGTTTGTTTTGGGGTGTGTTTTTTTTTTTTTTTTTGTATTATGGCTCAGTAGAAAGACCTTGGATTATGGGGTTTGAATATCATTGAGATGGATTAGAAAATTATAGGAACTTTTGAATTTGAACTGAATACATTGCATTTTACATCATGTATGTTCATTAGTTTGTGGAGGCCAGGGGCAGATTGTGATGGTGTCCCACAAATGAATGTATTCTGAATGCTCCATTCCCAACTGATAGCAGTTTGGGTATTGGAACCTTGTTGGAGCTGTGTTGCTGGGGGTGGGCTCATGGGGTTCTTGCCAGCTTCCCCTTGCCAGTGTTTGGCACACTCTCCTGTTGCTGCTGTCCATCTGATGTTGGCCAGGAGGTGATGTCCACCCTCTGCTCATGCCATCATTTTCCCTGCCATAATGAAATTTCCTCTCAAATCCTTAAGCCAAAATAAACCCATTCCTCCCATCAGCCACTTTTGGTTGGGTTCTTTGTAGCAGCAATGAGAAAGCTAACTACAACATTAGCCATTCCATAGTCTTGGCATCTTCAAAATCCTGGGCTCTCCATTGCAAACCATGTTTCTAATGCCATGGCCATTCAGGGTCTCCATGCAGTGACTCCAACAACCCTGTCTCCATCATCCAATGCAAGAATTGCAAATCAAAATAACCCTCTCTTTTCTATATTGGTTGCACTTCTAAAACCAGTTCCAGATGGGCTTTGACACCAAATTATTAATTCAGGGGCGGGGGGTTATAAAGAGCAGGAAAGCTCCTCAGCATTTTTCCTTCGGGCTCTGTACAAGAGTTAGCAATCTTCCTGCTATTCCAATGTAGAACAGCTGGCCTTATCCCAGCGTTGGTTATCTCTCAAACCATTGCAGCTGAAAGGGGCTATCTCCTGCCCCTAATTTTCTTTTTAATTTATTATTTTTTTATATTTTTTTATTCAATTTCAAGGAGAGAGAGAGAGAGAGAGAGAGAGAGAAGAGAGAAAGAGAGAGAGAGAGAGAGAGAGAGAGAGCACCAGGGCCACCACCTTGTGGGTCTGGCTTATGTGGGTCCTGGGGAATTGAACCCGGGGCCTTAGGAGGCAAGTGCCTTAACTGCTGAGCCATCTCTCCAGCCCCCTAATTTTCATTTCTTTCTGTGCTATATATACCCTTCTGCTCTATGTTTTGCTATTAATTCTAAATTTAATTTTGCTTAAGTTCTCAGAACATGGGAAGAACAGAGCCAGCCTCTCACACAAACTATCTCTAGCCTAGTCCAGACAAAGTTCTCCTTCCCTTCACAGTACATAGTTCTTTTTTTATTTTGGTTTTTTTTTTTCAAGGTAGGGTCTTGCTCTAGTCCAGGCTGACCTGGAATTCACTATGTAGTCTCAGGGTGGCCTTGAACTCACGGCAATCCTCCTACCTCTGACTCTCGAGTGCTGGGATTAAAGGCATGCACCACGACGCCTGGCCATAGTTCTTTTTTAAATTTAGGTCTTTCCACTTTCATCAGAATGGTCCATCAAGCTCTTATTACAGCCCTGCATGACATTTATTAGTCCAAAACTTGAAATCCTTTCATATTCCTCCCACAAACCAGTTCCAAGAGCTCAAAAGGTATATGGTTAGGTTTCTAGCAGTGATGACTCCACTCCTCTGGTACCAATTTTCTGTTGAAACTACCTTTTTGTTGGTGAGACAAAACACTGGAGCAAAAGCAGTTGATGGGAGGAAGGATTTATTTTGATTTATAGTCTGGAGAGTTAGTCTGAATCAGAATCTGAATCATGATGGCAGGGGAAAGCATGGCATGAGCAGAGGCTGGACATCACTACTGTTACGGCAGGTGGGAAACAGCAGCAGGAGAGTGAGCAGAACTGTGGCGAGGGGGAGATGGTCTATAACAACTTAAAGCCCTCCTCCAACAAGACACCTCCCCCAGGCTACATCTCCTAAATTGCCATCAAATTGGATCAAGCATTCATAACACATTTGTTTATGAGGGCTTTCTCACTCCAAACATCATACTGGGTGACCTTGGGCAGAAAATTTGCCACCAAAGTATAATGCTTCATTGGCACTTACCTCATAGCATGGTTTTGGAAAATTCCTTAAAGAAACCCATTTTGACCATTTGACTCAGTGTGAGGCATAACAAGTGCTCAATAAATATCAGCTGGAGGTGATCACTATTATTAGAACTGAGATAAATTTCTGGGCCAAAATTTACTGTGTGTGACTTACTGTCACACCCTCAAAACATTCATTCTTTGTTCGGTTAGTGCATATTTATCAAGTGGTTACTTCTAAGTTTGTTTTGAATCTTGCTTTACGAATACCACCACTTTATTGCATGTTGATAACTGGCAAGAGGCAGTGGGGGAACAAAAAGCATGCATCATCCATCCAGCTACCTCAGACTTTCAAGATCACCAAAATTTTTCTTCTCCAATGAACTTGCTACTGTCTTGCTTCTCTTTTTATTTTTTTCTGAGGCAGAGTTTCACTCTAGCCCAGGATGACCTAGAACTTACTTTGTGGCCCCAGACTGGTCTTGAACACATGGTAATCCTCCTGCCTCAGCTTTCCAAATACTGGGACTAAATGCCTGAACCAGCATGCATGTCCAGCTCTGAGTCTTTCTCTTCTCTTCTCTTCTCTCTCCATTCATTATCTACTTTCCTCCCTTCCCTTGCCTTGTCCTCCCCCCTCTCATTCAAGGGATGGAACCCAGGCCCTTGACATGCTAGGAAAGTAGTATTCTACCACTGAGCAATGTCCCCAGCCTGAATCTGAATCTCATGGTTTTGCATAATTTTATTGGGCTGGAGATGAAGAACAGCAGGCTTGCAAAGCCTGAAGTCCTGGGTTCGATTCCTAATACCCACATAAAGCTAAAGGCAAAAGTGGTACATGTATCTGGTGTTCATTTTCAGGGGCAGGAGGTCCTGTCATGCCTATACATATATTCTCTCTCTCTCTCTCTCTCTCTCTCTCTCTGCCTCTCTCTCTCTCTCTCTGAAACAAATAAATAAGAATATTTTATGGTGCCTGATAATATCTACACATTATGAGAGGAAAAGATAATGACACTAAAACAAAACAGAGACTAATTGAAGGGAGAAGAAGTATAGGGGAGAGGAAATCATAATGGTTTATGGTTTATAATTATGGAAGCTATCAATAAAAATAAAAAGTAAAAAAAATTATATTTAAAAAAAAGAATATGAGGAAAATATTCCAAAGAAGGTGACAACTTAGAACTAGAAAATGGCTCTGGAAGAAGGGCATCTCTGACCAGTCTGAGACAAGCTGGGAGGGTGGGGGGGGAGACTAAGCAAATATTTCAGTCATTTTTTGTTTTTGTTTGTTTCTATTTTATTTATTTGCACTCAGAAAGAGAGAGAAGAGAGAAAGAGAGAGAGAAAGAGAGAGAGAGAGAGAGAGAGAGAGAGAGAGAGAGAGAGAGAGATGAGAATGGGTATACCAGGACCTTTAGCCATTGCAAAGGAATGCCAGACACATGCACCACTTTGTGAATCTGGCTTTATGTGGTACTGGAGAATCAAACACAGGTCTTTGCAGGCAAGCACCTTAACTGGTGAGCTGTCTTTCCAGCCCTCAGTCCTCTCTCTCTCTCTCTCCTTTCAAACAAATAGAAAAAAGGCTCCCAAAATGCAGGAAATTGGTCTTTTTTTTTTTAAAATGGCTTCTCTCCAATAGTCGCTCTCTCTTCTATCTGATTAGTTCTTTTGAAGCCTTTCACTGTATTACAAAAAGAAAAATACTAAGGTCACGGCCCCCAGAGGCATTGCAAGTATGGCTGCTGCCAGTTGGTGGCAGAAAAAAGAGGCTATGTCTGCACTCAGTGTTCAGACCTGTGAACAAATGATTAGTAGCCTGACATTTGCGGGGGGTGGGGCAATACTAAGGTTGGGGTTAGGAAGATGGCTCAGTGGTTAACTGTGCATACTTGCAGGACCTGGCCACCTGAGTTCAGTTCCCAAGCCAAGCCAACCACATGAGGCAGATAGAAAGCCATGCGTGTCTGGCATTCAAGCACGCACACCTTTCATCCTGCACTTTGGAGGCTGTGGTAGGAGGATCGTTAAGTTTGAGGCCAGCCTGGGTTTGCAGAGTGAGCTCCAGTTCAGCCAGGGGTAGAGTGAGAGCCCACCTCCCCTCCCCTTCTTGCATCTCCTAACCCCTGCTCCAATTATATATATATATATTGTCGCCGGGGATGTAGTTCAGTTGGTAGAGAGCTTGCCTAGCATGTATGCAAAAGTGCCGATTTGATTCATCCCAGCACTCAGGAGATGGTGGCAGGAGGATCAGAAGTTCAAGCTCATCCTTGGCTACATAAGGAGGCCAAGGCCACTGAACAGTGTGTGTGTATTCACAAGTCATAAGCCTGCAGCTTCAGTGAATTCTTCCTGGGGGAGTGTGTGGGGTGATGCTCAGGTGGGTGCTAGGAGGAGGGGAATTTCAAAAGTCCGTTTCACGAGGCCGGAAACGTGCTGGTGGTATGGTTTTCAGGACGCGCTGACATTTCAAACGGGCGCCGTCCTCTAGCCCCCGCTCGACCCTTAGTATTTCCGGTTTTTCTGCCCCAATGGAGGGCAGGTGGGCCCACCTGAACTCCAAGGGCACTCCCGGGTGTGCGCGCACGCAAAGGCAGGAGAGTCCCTCACCGCAGCTCCTGATTGGACGCCTGTGTGCACCTGACTGTCCCACCCGGCTCAGGTGATTTCTGGGGCGTGTACAGTGGGCGGTGGAAGCGCTCCTTTCCCGTGAGTCCCTGCGGCGGCGCCAGGACCGCCCCTGAGGGCGGGGCAAGACGCCGAAGGCCGAAGAAGGTCGGCTGGAGCCCCGCCCACCGCCCCGCCCTGCCGCGCCGCGCGGAGCCGCGCCGCGCCGCCCTCTCCCCGGGCTGTGCGGGCGCCGGCGCCGCCCCTCGTTCCCGGCATGCTGCGCGGCAGCGACGGCGCGGCGGGCGGGCGGAGCCGGGAGGCGGAGAAGCTGTGGCCGTGCGAGCGAGAGGAGCCGCCGCCCCCGCCTCCTCGCCGTCCTCGTCCTCCTGGGCCCCAGCGTCGCTGGTCGCTCTCCTCTCTGGAAGAGACGTCGCCTCCCCTTCCTCCGCCTCCTGCTGCGGCGCCGCGGGCTCCGGCGGAACCCGGAACGGCCGTCCGCCTCCCCCGCCCTCTCTGTCCTCGGCTTCCTCCTCAGCCCCGGGCCGGAGCGGAGCGTCGGCGGCGGCCGGCTCGGGCGGCGATCCGCGCTTCTTCGGGCGGCGGCGCTTGGCCATGTCGTGTCGGGGAAGGTAATGAGCCGCAGAGCCCCGGGGTCTCGGCTGAGCAGCGGCGGCGGCGGCGGCACCAAGTACCCGCGGAGCTGGAATGACTGGCAACCCAGGTGGGTGACGGCGCCGAGCCCGCCGCCCCGACCGACCGCGGCCTAGGGCCCGGGGCGCGGAGACGCGGCCTAGGCCCTCGCTGCTCCCCCGGGAACCGGGCGCGGCCGCCCGGGTCGGGAGGGAGGGACGGAGGGAGGCCGCCCGCGTGGGCCCCGAGGCCTACGCGCCTCCGGAGGCTGCGGGCTCGGGCCGGGGGGGCCCGGGCCCCCCTGCCCCTCGGCTGGGATTCCCGGTTACCCATTAACTTCCCCGCCCCGCACGGGAAGCGCCTCCGAACCGCTCCCTGCTCTGCTCCCACGTGGGGATCGATTTTTTAAAAGCCCCAAACTGCCCCCGCGGCCTTCCTCCTCGGGCTCGTCGGCGGGAGGGGAAGTGGTTCCCCGGGACGCGGACCACATGGCTTGGGGACCTGGTTGGGTTTGAACTTATAGGATCTTGTGATCATGGAGCATAACGCGGTTCATCTAGATTTTACTCAGTAAGCGGCTTGTCAGCTCGGTATTAGACTCAGTGCTCCAGGACTCCGCGCAGGTATGCATGCGCCTGTCCTGTTAGCTTTAGTTGATTTGTTGAACTTTGATTCTTTGGTGCATACTTGCATTGTAATTCTCCAGAAATTGGCCACATCAATGTAAGGTGCATACTTTGGTGGGGGTGTCCGTTTTTGTTTTTTGTTCTGGCTAATACTCCAATTTCACCAGCGTGGAATAAGATGTTAAATGTAATTTATTTAGTTCCCCCCCCATAGGTTCTCCCTCTAGCCCAGGCTGACCTGGAACTCACTCTGTAGTCCCTGCCTGGACTCGAACTCAGTGATCCCTCTACCTCCCAAATGCTGAGATTTATGACGTGCACCACCACACTCAGCTTGAATGTAGTATTTTGTTAAGGGTTGTTTGGGAAAACTGAACTAATCTTTGGCTAATGGGTTGTATGTATGCTTATTTTTCCTAAATACTGTTGTGTTGAGAACCCATGTTTACATCTAAGTGATTTTAAAAACTGAATGCCTGAGTTTAGAATTGCTTGAAAAGTCTAGCTTTGATTTGTCCGGAATAAAGGTTTGCTAAGTGCTTTAAATAAGTTGACTGCTGTAACTGACATGCATAGTTGCTTTCACTTTTATTGGAATGTGTGGGATTGCTTTTTAAGCAACTAACACATTAGGTGATAAATTCCCTTCAATTTAACCTTTGAGAGCTCATGTTTAACAGTTGATTTGTTACTACTTTTCAGTGTAGTGAGCTATATATTGAATTTAGTAATTCTTTGGGGGACTGGAATGCCCTCCCCACATAGAGTATTTGGAAAATAAGCCGTAGCTCCTAGTTCTAAATAAATTGAGTAGCAGCATTGTGGCCACTCACCTGACTTCCTAGTTAACAGGTATGAAGCAGAGTGGCTTACTTAAGGAATATGTGCATAGGTAGTGCTAAGTATTATCCATGTTGATTCAGGTGCTCTTTTATTGAGGGAGAGAGTTAGGGGGAAAAGGATGTAAGCTTTCTAGGGAGGTATGAACTCTGTAACAGTCCCAGAACATAATGCCTAAGTAGGGGATACCATGAGCTGCACCTGGTTACAAGGAATAACAGTTTTCATTTTTAAAAATATTTTTATTAGCCAGGCATGGTGGCGCATGCCCAAATCCCCCACTCAGGAGACAGGTAGGAGGAAGACCAGCCAGGGACTACAGAGTGAGTTCTAGGTCAGCCTGGGCTACAGTGATATATAGATAGATAGATAGATAGATAGATAGATAGATAGATAGATAGATAGATAGATAGGCAGGCTACAGTGATATATAGATAGATAGATAGATAGATATAGATATAGGTATAGATATAGATATAGATATATATAGGTATATATATTTGCAAGGAGGGGGAGGAATAGAGAAGAGGGCACCAAGGCCTCTTGCTCCTGCAAAGGAATGCTTGTTAATTTGTGTATCTGGCGTTACCTAGGTACTGAGAAATAGAACCCAGACTTGCAGGGTTTGTAAGCAAGCTAGTCTCAAATCCACTGTGTAGCCAAGGATGACTTTAAACTCCTGACCCTCTACCTCCCAGCGCTGACATTACAGTTGTGTTACTATGCCTGGCTTCATTTGAGTTTTTTGTTTGTTTGTTTGTTTGTTTGTTTTTAATTTTTGAGGTAGGGTCTAGCCCGGGCTGACCTGGAATTCACTTTGTAGTCTCAGGGTGGCCCCTATCCTCCTACCTCTGTTTCCTGATTGCTGGGAGTGCTGGGACTAAAGGCGTGCACCACCACACCTGGCTTTGAGTCATTTTGATTAAAGGATTCTTTGCTTTTTTCATACCATTCTTTCCCAGGTGTCTCCCCACCTCGTGTCCTGCCCCCTCCCCACAGCAAGGGTCTCTAATTCTAGCCTGAGCTTGACCTGGAACTAATTCTGTAGCCCCAGACTGGCCTCACAAACTCTCCCAGCAGTCTTGCTTCAGCAGGGACTAAAGTCCTGTCATCACACCTGGTTTGGTGAAGGAGTTGTGGAGTCTTGTTTTCCTTGATTCAGCCTTTTGAGGAAGTAGGATTTGGTCTTTGGCCATACCACCCTGAACTAGCCCTATCTAGGAAGCTGAGCTCAGAAGCTAAGCCTCTTTAGTACTTGGATGGGAGAAAGTAGGATTTAAAACAATTCTTGCCAGTTTCTTTTAGTATTAGCTTGCTAGTTAGTTGGGAAGCTGACAGTTAAGTCAGTCATAGCAGAAAGAATACACACAACTGACAGGAAGTGTCCCAGGTGGTAGAATAGAAATGTCATAAGGCATTACAGAAAACTTCTTTAGAAACATACCTTTCAGCCCTTAAATCCTGAGTACTGGCTATACCTTGACCCCCCTCCCTTCGGGGCATGGGGATGTGATTTTATGTAACCCAGGCTGACCTCTGCTTACATAGCTAAAAATGATCTTGAACTTCTACTCATACCTTTACCTCCCAAGTACTGGGGTTACACATTTATACCACCACACCTGTGCTTTTTTTTTTTTAACTTATTTTTTATTTTAAAAGAGGTCAAATTGGGCATCATACCCAAGACTTGGTACATGCTGTAAGTGGAGCTTTAAGAATTCAGTGAATGTTTTATGTATTTATGTATGTGTCTTGGTACATGCTATAAGTGGAGTTTCGAGTAGATTTTCTTTGTTTTTTGTTTTTCTAGGTAGGGTCTCCTAGCCCAGGCTAACCTGGAATTCACTATAATCTCAAGCTAGCCTGGAACTATTGGTGATCCTCCTTCCTCTGCCTCCAGAGTGCTGGGATTAAAAGCGTGTGCCACCATGCCCACCATACTCTTTGATTTTTTTGTAACCCTCAATACATTGCTATTGTCTGTAGTCATCCTGCTGTGCAATAGATTTGGAAATATTTCTCCTTAAATGTGGAACTTTGACTAACAACTTCCCTTTCCTCCTCACTTCACTGAAAATTTACAAGTCCACTAGCAGTTGGCCCAGGCCTGTCATCCCAGCTCTAGGAGGCTGAGGCAGGATGTGTCTGGAGTTCCTTTGCAGTGGCTGGAGGCCTGCAGCACCCATTCTGACTCTTTCTGACAAAACAATTAAAAAATTTTTTTAAAAAAATAAGTAATAATTCCCTTTTGTAAAAATTTATAAAAACAAATATTTCCAAATATGAGGTTCCTTAGAAGTGAGCACTCATGGCTGGGCGTGGTGGCGCACGCCTTTAATCCCAGCACTGGGAGGCAGAGGCAGGAGGATCGTGGTGAGTTCGAGGCCACCCTGAGACTACAGAGTGAATTCCAGGTCAGCCTGGACTAGAGTGAGACCCTACCTCGAAGGAAAAAAAAAAAAAAAGAAGTGAGCACTCATTTTGGTTAAAATTAAACAATTCAAACTACCAGCAAACTCTAGTTAATAGTGTATGCACGTTTATATAGCGATATGAAATCTCAATAAATTTTATCTTAGTTTAAAAGGTTCCCGACTCAGGCAAATTCCCGATTGCTGGGAGTGCTGGGACGCCTGCCTGGGTTACAGAGAGCATTTAACTATACTTTAGCTAGACTCTGGTCTCAAAATAGAAAAAAGAAAGATAGGGATATAGCTCAGTGGCAGAGTGCTTTTCTATCACCTGTTTAATACCCAGACTGAAAAAAAGAAATGAAAAAGTCCACTCTCTTTTTCTTCCCTCTTTCCTTACTGTCTTCCTTCCCTCCATCCCTCCCTTCCTTTTCGCTCCTTCCCTCCTTTCTTTCTTTCATTCTTTTCATCTTTGCGTTAATATGAGAAGTAGAACAATGAAGCTTCAAGTTCCTATCAGGAATTTTTAAGGGTGTGTGCATGGTTTTGTACTGATCTTTCACAAATTGTTCTCTTTGGAGAGATTGGAATCATGAAAGTAACAATGGACTAAATATGGAAGGACTAGTCTTTTGGTATTGGCATTGCCAGCTATCCCTATGAGGAAATAATTTTTGTGATCTGAGTTATGATGGTTAGACGTATAATTGAGAAATGACTTTTAAAACTGTTATGTGCTACACAAATGTTATTTGAGTTGATAATCTGGGTCAAATCCTATTATTCCAGTGCTTTTAAACCCCAAGACCCAAATTTGGAATTTCTTCTTCTTCTTTTTTTTTTTTTTTGGTTTTTTGAGGTAGGGTCTCACTCTAGCCCAGGCTTACCTGGAATTCACTATGTAGTCTCAGGGTGGCTTTGAACTCATGGTGATCCTCCTACCTCTGCCTCCCGAGTGCTGGGATTAAAGGCATGCACCACCATGCCTGGCCCAAATTTGGAATTTTAAAGACCCTTTTGCTTTTGACTTTTTCCTCAAAAAGTTAGAGAAGCTCCCCCCCCCACATAATTCAAATTTCTCCCCAGTATGAGTTCATTATGTAACCAAAATTTTCATAAAATTTGTATCATTTTTGTGTAAAACTTAATTTTCTTAGTATAGCATGTGATTATGAGATTGTTTACATCAGGGTTTTAAATAAAAATACAGTGAGGATGTATTGGTTGATCATCAGGAGATGGTAGTTCTATATTTCCATTGTGCTTCTTTTAAGCTAGAAGTCAATTTCAAGTTGCCTAATAAGGAATTTCAGTGTAGAACTAAATTGTACATATTTCCCTCTTCATATCTTACTATTCACTCTTTAAGAACTTGCTGCCTGTTGGAAGTGTAAGCCAGAGAAAACATTCTAATCTTTGTGACTGGATACATTGGAGGGTCGGTACACATGGAATTAAATTGAGAAAAGGGGTAAGCTGAAGGTAGTTTGCCTAAATTTTTTTTTTTTTTGAGCTAGTCTCAGTCTAGCCCAGGCTGACTACCTAACTTTTATCACACATTTAGAATATCATAACTATTTCTATTAAGAACATTAATTGAATGCTGAGGTTTTTTTCCCTACCCAATTATAGTGTTTATGTGTATAGACATAGTTTAGTTTTACTAAAAAGATAGGAAGGAGCCAGAATCATGGAGTAGCTGTGCTCTGCCAGTATAATAGTTTCAGTATTTGGGGGAAGGAAAGAAGAACCCACTTGCATCATCATCATCTTTCTGGTTTGTTTGCTAGCTTGTTTTTCCAGGTAGGGTCTTACTTTAGCCCAGGCTGACCTGGAACTCAGTAGTCCCAGGCTAGTCTTGAATCCCTGCCCCACTTGCATCTTCTAAACTAAGATGAAATTTATTGAGATTTCAATCACTATATGACTGTGCATACACTGTTAACTAGTTACCTAGTAGTTTAAATTGTATAAATTTGAGCAAAATGAGTGCTCAGTTCGGAAATATTTGTTTTTATAAATTTTTACAAAAGGGAATTACAAGTTACTTATTTTTAAAAAACATTTTTTTTATTGTTTTGTCAGAAAGAGTCAGATAGAATGGGTGCTGCAGGCCACCAGCCACTGCAAACAAACTCCAGACACATGCCCAACTTGTGCATCTGGCTTTACGTGGGTACTGGGGAATCAAACTCTGGTCCTTCTGCTTTGCAGGCAAACGCCTTAATCGCTAAGCCATCTCTCCAGCCCCCGTAAATTACTTATTTTAAACTACTTAAATCTGATTGTCTTTAGTATACCTGAAATGTAGGACTGGAGAGATTTCTCAGTGGTTAAGGCTCTTGCTTATAAAGCTTACCAACTTGAATTCTATTCCCAGGTATTCATGTATAGCCAAATGCACAAAGTGGTACATGCCACCTGGAGTAGGATTGCAGCAGTAAGAGGCCCTGGTGCGCCCATTCTTCCTACACACCTTTAATCCCAGTGATGTGGGAATTTTGAGGTCTAGAGAATCCCCAGATTTATGAACCCCAAGTTTTAGGTTCTTTCCTAACCTTTAATGAAGAATAAAGATGTAACCAATAAGGACAAACTATGAATTACTGAAATTATTTGGGGAGAAATTAAAATTTGTTGTTCATTTAAAGGGAATTGGGACCTCGAAAGGAAGGCTGGAATGTTTTTATGTGGAAAACATATTTCAGAAAAGGGGAAAAGCTAGAGAAATTTGGGCTTAGAAAGAGAAATTAGAATGGAGCTGGGGACGACGTGGAAAACTAGAGAATTGAGGCTTAGAAAGTGAGGTTAGTGTAGACCTACGGGTGGCGTTTATGGGAAAACAGGCTCCCAAGGAAAGATCTGATGGGGCTGTGAACCCAAGAAGAGTGCTCATGTGGCAGATCTAGAGTGGGAATCCATACGTGGTAAGTTAGGGACCATAAAACATAGTGGAGAAACTAGGATTAAAGAGGGGGACACATTTGGCATCGGCTGCGTGATTTCTCTGAGGGAAGTGAGGGAAAAATGGGAGAGCCCACATGACAGATCCCAAGTGGGAATTCACACATGATAAATTAGAGACCATCAGACAGAGCGGAGAGATTACGATTAAAGAGACATTAAAAGACAGGTTAAGTGTCCCTTCCCCAGCCAGGCGGCTGAGTGGGGTTGGGGGCTGAGACTCACTTAGGGGAAGTTCAGGCCACACCAAAAGAGTGGAGAATCCAAAAGAGAAAAGGGAGAGACTTAGGTCAGCGGTTCACCTTGATAGTGTTTGACTCAGGTGGGGGTGAGGGGGTCTTAGTTATTAAATCTGGAGGGTGGAACAGAGTCTGCCCATAGCTGGGGCTGGGGTCAGGTCATAGCATGTTCGACTGTGGACAGCAGGGGGCATTGTAGATCAATCACTGAGTTCAAGGCCAGCCTGATTACTAGTGAATTCCATGTCAGCCTGGACCTAGAGCTAGACCCTACCTCCAAAAAGAAAAAAGTAACAAAAAATAGGAGGGGGGTGGGGATGGTGGCTCATGCCTTTAATCATAGCTCTCTAGAGGCTAAAGAGGATCATCACTAGAGGCCAGAGTGAGTTCCAGGTCACTCTGGAATAGAATAGAATCCTACTTCCAAAAAACAACAAACAAACAAAAACAGAATGGGTTTGGTGGCACAGACCTTTAATCCCAGCACTCTGGAGGCAGAGGTAGGAAGATGGCTGTGAGTTTAGGCCATTCTGTGGAGTGAGTTCCAGGTGAGTTTGGGCTAAAGTGAGATACTACCTAGAAAACAACAACAAAAAAAAACACAATATGATGGAAAAGGCCAGAGGTAGGAGGATCACCATGTGTTTGATGCCACCTGAGACTACATAGTGAATTCTTGGTCAGCCTGGGCTAGAGCAAGATACTACCTGGAAAAACAAACAAATGAAAACAAAGAAAAAAAGGAGCTGGAAAGATGGCTCAGTGGTTTACCTGCTTGCAAAGTCAGTTTACCACCCTGAGTTTACCTCCCAAGACAACTACACAAGCCCTCTGCAAAAAGTGTCACAAGTCACTTTTGGTGTTTGCAGAAGCCGGAGGCCCTGGTGTGCTGTGTGCACTCTGTAGTCTTGTCATGACTTACTGATGATTGTAAACTGTTTGATAACTTGTACTTTAGTACATATCTGACTCTTTTTTTTTTTTTTTTGCATTTTCAAGGCAGGGTCTTGCCTCTAGCCCAAGCTGACCTGAAATTCACTATGTAGTCTCAGGGTGGTCTTGAACTCACGGCGATCCTCCTACCTATGCCATCCAAGTGCCGGGATTAAAGGCGTGCACCACCACGCCTGGCTCTCTAAAATATTTTAATTCATAATTTACCCTTCGTGGAGTCTGCATTGTTTTTTCTTTGCTTTGGACCTGGACCCAAAATCCTGCATCACAAGGATATTTTTAACATATTTATTTATAAGCAGAGAGAGAGAGAGAGAGAGAGAGAGAGAGAGAGAGAGAGAGAGAGAGAGAGAGAGAGAGAGAGAGAGAAAGAGAAAGAATATGAGAATGACATGCTAGGGCCACCAGCCTCTGCAAACAAACTCCAGATGCATGTACCACTTAGTGCATCTGGCTTTACATGGGTAGTGGGGAATTGAACTCAGGTTGTTAGGCTTTGTAGGCAAT
>PVHP010019698.1:0-31581 GCA_004024765.1 Zapus hudsonius
CCCGCGGGCGACGGGCAGTGATAATAAACGAGGTGCTACAGCGAACGGAACTCAGAAACAACTACTACATGATCCTCTTCGAGGACGCTTCATCCACGACACTAACGGTACATGACATGGAATACATTCAAGTTCAGTCTGAGTCACACGGCACAGTGTCTCCTCGGGGCTGGCGTCCAGGCTGGAGGCAGGGGAAAGGAGAGCACTGGTGTTTCCTGAAGGTGGACAAGGTGGAACAGTGGCACCCTGAGGTGCAGGGGCTGCTAATGGGTCTAGCATCCCTGACTTCAGCCATCAGTTTCACAAGGGTCTGCAGACAAAATCTTATTCAACAAACTGAAGGAGTCTGCAAACCCTTAACTGCTTCAGCCAATGATAACATGTTCCCACCATCCAACGATGTTACTGTCTTAGTGCTCTGAAAAGTCATCAGCTTTCAGCAAAGGGTCAACATCTAGAGCTTAGCAAAATTTCTTTCAGCAGGAAGCATCAGGACAAGTACAGATGTTCTTAGCAGCCAGAGGATGAGCAGGCTATGATCTGGGTGCATAAAGAAGTATCACCATAACACTTGTACTGTCACATTCATTGCTTATTTATTTATTAGCCTCTTTGCTGTTTTCTGTTCCTCTCTTTCTCGTTCCCGTCCTCTCTACTGAAATAGGTCTTGCCACATAGCTTTGACTGGTCTGGTATTTGCTACGCAGCCCTGGCTGGCCGTGTTCTTTCAGCAATCCTCCAGCCTCAGCCTTTCAAGTGGTAAGATTGAAGTGTGTGTGTGCCACCATGCCAGGGGTCCACTGGTTGTTTTATATATGTTCCCCCACAAAGTAGGTTACATCTGGATAAGGAACATTCTGACTTGATTTCATTCTACTGCTAAAAACCCTAGAACAATGCTCTAGTACTGGGCACTGTCCCACTCTTAAATATATATAAAGGTACTTGGTCCTTGAGACCCCTCCCCCCAAAAGCAAGCAAACCACAAGACCACCATGTAAATCACAAGTTAATAACTTAGGCGCAAACTAACATAGAGGCATATTCCATAGAAATGACATTGTAATGTGCCTTTCTCTCTGTTAAAGATCTTAAAGGGAGGAGGTCATTACTGATTCCTTTTAAAAGAAAGTAAACAGGGGCAAACCACCTTACCACTTACAAAATATCATTATTTCTGAATCAAGAATATCATTCTACATGAAAATGTGTTGTACAAGCACTTATTGATGTTTATTGCCACTTTCCCAGAATGTACCACCTTTTTGGGGAGGGGGGAACTCTGGATGATTCCAGGAGGAGCAGCTGTGCTGACTTCCCTCCACACTCCACACCATAGCTCCAAGGTCCACTGAAAGACCAAATGACCGCCTCACCTGCACTGCCCCCCCCATGTTCCCAAGTGGAGCTAGGAAAATGGACACACAGGAAGGTTAGGT
Source organism: Zapus hudsonius (assembly GCA_004024765.1). Lineage (NCBI taxonomy): Eukaryota > Metazoa > Chordata > Mammalia > Rodentia > Dipodidae > Zapus > Zapus hudsonius. Next base: position 1,440 of record PVHP010019698.1, read on the forward strand.
GGTGAAGCCCAGCAGGGCTAGGAGAGCACCTACAGGGGCAGAGAGAGAAGCGACTCACACAAGAAGGCAAAAATGTTAACTCCCTTGTTGCCAGAACAATTTCTACTGAATAACTGTTCCCATGATCATGTCAACAGTACTGACAAATTTATAGTTTAGCGATAAAACCATCATCTTCTTTAATGAACTTGGTAGCAAAGATCAAGATGTAACTGAACAAGCGGAGATCTACTCAGCATCAATTTTCTCTACAAATTAGAAAATTCAATTGCATGGTATCACAGATGAATGCCTATGATATCAGCACTCAAGAGGTAGAGGCGGAAGGACTAAGAGTTCTGGCCACACAGTGAGAGCCTGTTTCAGAATAAATGAATAAGTAAACGAACTGAGATGGAAAGGATGTTGATTAAATATAATCTTAGAACTCTGAATTGCATTGTTTATTATGAAACATAAAACTTGGACATTCTCAGCTAGCTCTTTTGTGACATGCTTTATTTTTTCAAAGTATTCAGCATTTTATAAATGTCTTATAGAAAAATCTAATTTCTTCCAAAGATGGCACTTGCTCACAGATCCACTTTGGTAGAAAATTGGCAAAGGAGCTCAAACTATGGAAGAAAACTTACTACATAGTGAATTCCAGGTCAGCCAGGGTAGAGCAAGACTCTACTGTGAAAATAAAATTTAAAAAATTACAATTGCAGAATTTTTAGGATATATGTTATGTTACCTTTGCTAATTTTTTAAGAAAAATAACTTAGCCAAACTGTCTGATTGTATTATGAAGATGTTTAGGATGTGTTCATGACATTTACTTATTTACACACACATACACAAACATACATACATACATACATACATACATACATACATACATACAAATGCATTGAGAGAAGAGAGACAGAGAACAGAGTGTGTCAGGGCCTCTAGCCACTGTAAACTCCAGATGCACCCACCGTTTTGTGCATCTGGTTTTTAACGTGGGCACTGGGGAACTGAATCACAGTTGTTGGGCTTTGCAGGCAAGCACCTTAACCACTGAGCCATCTCTCTAGCCCTCATGACTTTTTAAAAATATATTTTTTTATTTTTATTTGTTTATAAGGAGGGAGAAAGGGGAGGTTGAATCGGTACATTAGGGCTCCAGCCCCTGCAAACAAACTCCAAATGCATGTGCCATTGTGCTTAACCTGGGAATTAGAGTGTTGAATCCAGATTTTTAAGCTTTGGAAGCAAGTGCCTTTAAATCACTGAACCATCTCTCCAGCCTCCTCATGACTTTAAAAAAAATATTTATTTATTTGAGCGAGACAGAGAGTGAATATTCGAGTGCCAGGGCCTCCAGCCACTGCAAACAAACTTCAGATGCATGCGACACTTTGTGCATCTGGGTTTATGTGGGTACTGGGGAATCAAACCCAGACCATTGGGCTTTGCAAGCAAGCAACTTTAACCCCTGAGCCATTTCTCCAGCTCATGACATTAAAAAAAGGTTTTTTTTTTATTTATTGGGAAAGAAAGAGCCAGAGAGTGGGGAGAGAATGTGCGTGTGTGTATGAGAGAGAGAGAGATAGAGAGAGAGAGAGAGGGAGAGAGGGAGGGAGGGAGGGAGAACATATGCCAGTATAAGAGACTCAGGAGAAAGCTAGTTTTTTTTTTTTAGGCAGTTTCAGTTAGGGACAGAAGTCCATAGAGAGAGTCTGGAGATGCCACCCCGCCTTGGCAGGAATGAACCTCAGGAATGGAACTGGTGTGTGATCTAGACTCATCCACAGCAGCTGCAGCGCCCCCTGCTGCCCACAAACTAGCACTACCCAGGTGGGCTGGCCCGGAGCCTGCTCTTCAAATCTACAAGCCAATCAGGTCTTCCCCTTGCATAGATGAATCTGACAAAAGGATCCATTTTCAACTTTATGTAACTATAAAGGCTGATTTCCCCCCCCCCCCCACATCCTCCTCACTCTGCCCTGTGATCCCTGCTTGGATACATCTGAGTGGGTTCCCTTTTCACCAGACTGGCTGGGTGGGGGTAGAGCTGAGCCCTGCTTCTTTGTTCTGGGTAATTTGCTTCCTCTGCTTTAAACTTTGGGTAACTTCTCACTTTAATTACACGTATGATTTTCCTCTGGTCTCTGAATCTACCACATGTGTATTTCCCTTATACTCCACATCTACCCCATGGGAGCTTTCTCTAACTCTAGGCCTGTCCCTGGGTACCTTCTCTAAACTCAGGGTAACCATGGGTGACTCTCTTGACTAATCACTTCTCATCTGAGTTTCTTGGTCTCTGCTTTGATATTTTCTCTCTATTCTTCCTTAAGCCAGCACCACTGACCTTCTTAACTGTCTTCCATGGGGAAGCTCAGGGCGATGCTGTGTGTGTTCCTTCTAAATCTCCCTACACACACTCCTAGGTTCTATCTTCCACGTGTTTATGGCTCTGCCCCAGCCATTTCCCTTACATCAATCTCGGACTCTGCTGTGCCTTCCACATAAGTGTGTGTCTCTTCCCTTCCACGTACTGTGACTCTGCTCTAGTCTTCTTCCTGGATCCCAATTTCCCCTAAATAACCCCCACAATTTGTGATTCCTCCCTAAATAAACTCAACAATAAATAATTTTTCCTTCTTGAGTCTGTGCACAGCTGGCTTTATGAAGGCCTTAGGGAACTGAACCCTGGGCTGTGGTCTTTACCACTGAGCCATCTTCTCCAGCCCTTTTCATGACTTTTTAAAATTATGAAATAGTTCAAATTTCATTTCAGGGAAAATTTCAAATGTAAAAACTTCACTCAGAAATAAACAATGATTATTTTATCATATGTCATCTCAATTCCTTTCTTCCCTATTTATGAATGCTGATAAAATATTAATTCTAATTACTTTTTAAAAATATTTTATATATGTATGTATGTATGTATGTATGCCATAATCACAAAACCATTTGTAAAAAGAAAACATTTACCTTTACTTTTTTTTTTTATCTTTTTCAGTAGTACACCACATGTGCACTGGGAAGCATTCTACCACTTATTCTCAGCTCCTCTAACATTTCTTTATAAGATTAAAGTTTTATGCTTTATTTTTATTTCAAATTGAAATGCTGGTCTCCAAAGTGCTCAGCTTATTCTAGAAATCACGTGGTCCACAATACTGAGGCAGTCTGGTCAGAGGTTAGGAATGTGGGCACGCCATCATGGGATACGGGAAAGAATTTACACAAGACGTAAAATTCACTTCACAGCTCACTGCCTGAAGGCTGACCCAGCGTGCCCAGGCTCTCTGCTATTCAACAGGACTAAAGAATCTCCAGATCTTCTTCCAGAACCCTCACCAGCAGAACCATGGGAAGGGAGACATTCCACACACATTTTTACTGTAGATTCAACTGTATCCATGTGCATGGTTCTCACCACCAATCTCATACATAAACAAGATGTGTATTTCAAAGACAATATAAAAATGTAAGATCTCATTATTTTTCATAGTAATAAATAAAACCTATTGAGATGAAATTTTGGACATTTTAAAATTTTTCATGGCAACAGAAACTTTGTTTAGTAAAATATATCCCAGTCTTGCCGAGTAGGGTAGTTTATGCCTGTAATGCCAGAACTCAGGAGGCTGGGGCAGGATAATGGAGAATTTGAGGTCAGTCTAGGTTAAAGAATTGAGAACCCCTCTTTGCCCAAATCCCTGAGGAGGAAGCTTTCAGAAGAAGCCTTGCTCTGCTCTGAGGAAGCTTGTTTTCAGTCCTGCACGTGCTCCAGGCGAAGGGCAGCAGAGGCCCCTTCTCTTCTTGTCATCAGGGTGCTGTGGGTAAGCTGTTCCATCCCTCTAGCCCTCAAATGAGTCCACTTGATAAACAATAACTTCTCCCATACAACTGTTATGGGATCAAAAAACTATCATTGAGCCGGGAATGGTGGCGCACGCCTTTAATCCCCAGCACTCGGGAGGCAGAGGTAGGAGGATTGCTGTGAGTTCAAGGCTACCCTGAAACTACATAGTGAATTCCAGGTTAGCCTGGACTAGAGCGAGACCCTACCTTGAAAAACAAAAAAAAAAAAAACCTGTCATTGAGCCAGGCCTGGTGGCTCACACCTTTGATCCCAGCAGAGGTAGGGGGAGAAATTGCTGTGAGTTCAAGGCCATTTGAGACTACAGAATGAATTCCAGGTCAGCCTGGGCTATAGTGAGACCCTGCCTTGAAAGAAAACAAAAACAAAACGTGACGAGACAGAGTCTATGTCCAGACTGGACCCAAACTCAAAATTCAAGATCCTCCAGGCTCAGTGTCCTAAGTGCTGGGATGGAGTCCAGACATGTGCTACTTGCCTGGTTTAGATGAATGTTAGTAGATGGATTGCATTTACACAGTGCCTGAGCACAGGAAGAGTTATATTGAACACTTGCTATTATTACTGTAGTTATTGCTATTACTATTGCTATTATTACTGCAATACGATTCCTCTTTTAAAAAATTTATTTTTCAAGGCAGGGCCTTCACTCTAGCCCAGCCAGACCTGTAACTTACTAAGTAGCCCTAAGCTAGCCTTGAACTCATGGCAATGCCTCCTACCTCAGCCTCTGAGGTGCTGGGACTAGAGTGAGGCATGCACCACCACCCTCTGCTACAATTACTCTTTTTTAAAAAGATTTTTTTGGTTTGGTTCGTTTTTCAAGGTAGGGTCTCCTTCTAGCGTAGACTGACTGGAATTCACTATGTAGTCTCAGGGTAGCCTCAAACTCATGGTGATCCTCCCACCTCTGCCCCCTGAGTGCTGGGATTAAAGGCATGTGTCACCAGGCCAGGCTTAAAAGTGTTTACTTATTTGTGTGTATGAGAATGCCAGGGATTCTTGCTGCTATGAACAAATGCCAGATGTTTGAATCATTTGTGTGTGTGTGTGTGTGTGTGTGTGTGTGTGTGTGTGTATGTCTGGCTTTATGTAGGTGCTGGGGAACTGGACCCCGGTTGGTAGGCTTTACAAGCAACTTTAACCACTAAACCATCTCTCCCCCAGCAGAGTAATATCATTGTTCTGAGACCTGCAATGTGTATCTCTGGAAGGTTTTGACAATGACCAATACTATGATCATCTAGGGTCCTGCCTCTAAATATGCAGAAATACCACCATACCAAACCAAACCAAACAAAACAAAAAACTACCCAAGAAATTGCTCTAATGTTCCAAGAAAATTTGTCCTTAAAAGGAGACTACACAGGTTAGCCTGGAACCAGATTGCGAAACTCATGATCAAAGTTCAAAGTTCAAATGCAGATGCATAAAAAAGAAAGAGGGAGTTAAACACCAATCAATCCACCAGGCCAGCACCATAAGGGTGTACTGTGATGAATGAGCTAGAAACAAAGGAATGATTGTACAGGGAATGATTGTGATTCCATCATGCATTCAGGCAAGATGGAGGGAGATCTTTCCATCACCTCCACTGAAGAGACAACTGATCCTAAGATGGAGCAATTTCCCCATGGACTCTAGTGTGCTGCATTCCCAATGTCCGTGCCCCTTCTCTCCTTCCGTTACATTCCAAATTTCCTAGCCCAGCTGTATGGGGAAAGACAGCCAACTCTCCTTCTAGGGTGCATTCTGTTTGGATGAGGTCAGTCGGGCCATCCTATTCTCCAGCCCAAGTCATGATCAATCTGGCCAGGGCCACGACAAGGCAGATATGCTCACTTTTACCAGCCTTGGGATTGGGGCAGCTGCTTTGGGGAATACAGAAGAAAAGAGAGCTTGCTTGTGAAGAGAGCCTGCACTAGCGTAAGTAGAGAGAGACAGAAAGTAGATCTAGAAAAAGCCAAGCATGGTGGCTCATGCCTTGTAATCCCAACACTCAGGAGGAAGACAGCCTTGAGATCAAGACCACCCTGGGGTACAGAGTGAGTTCCACTGGCTGGAGTGAGACCCTGTTTCCAAAAAACAGAAATAAAACAGCAACAAAAACTGGATCTGATCATTTAAGCTCAGGATAAGTCTTGTTTGAAGGCTGAATTTGCCTACGTTGTGACCAATAAATTCTGTCATTACTTTAACCACTTTGGGTTAGACTTCGTTTTTGCTTCAAAATGGTCCATGGTTCATATATAAAGATAACAGGAAAATGAACTATGTTTACAATTAGCAGTAAACTCACTTGCTCGTGTCTTAAATTAAAGATACTGAGTAGAAAATCATTAATTCACTTTTTTTTGTTGTTTTCCCAAGCATTTCACTCTAGCCCAGGCTAACCTAGAATTCCCCCTGTCGTCCCAGGCTGGCCCTGACCTTACAGCTCTCCTCCTACCTCTGCCTCCTGAGTGCTGGGATTAAAGGTGTGTATCACCACACCTGGCTAGTTCATGTTTTATTTCTTAGAAACAATTTCTTTTTATATCTCCAAGCACAGAGGCAGGACCTTAAATGCCTTAACTCTTGTTTTACACTATTTGGTAGTGTTAAAGTTTTCAGAGTGATGGAACTTTTTTTTTAATTTTCAGGGAAATTTTAGGGTAACACATACTCCCCACCTGAAAAAAACGGTCACTGTCAAAGTATGTTCTAGGTTTTCAGTGGCAGCAACGGAATGGCAAGCACACAATAATGACAAGCCCCCACTAATGCTAATGAGTCAATGATTAACTTATTTGATAACAGTATTCAGTATGCTTTCAGCAATTAAACTATTGCTTTTCAGATATAAAGCCCTTGCATATGATATGAACCAACTTTATACAGTTCAGATGAACTAATTATCATAGGCACTTGGTACTCAAGCTAATTTGGATATTTTGTATATATACATACATTAGTATACTTGTATACAGTATAGTATATTTCAATATTTTGAAATGTCTGATGTGGAAAAAAGAAAAGAAACCGTGCAAACTTTCAGGAGCTCTTTCTGAATTACTATAAAAATCACTCTGTGCTCTGAACTATTGACCATTAGGACAGACATGTCTCTAAACAGAACTGCCTTACAAAGAAGGTGGGATTGGGCTGGAGAGATGGCTCAACAGTTAAGGCACTTGCCTCCAGTGCCTTGTATGTGGGTTCAATTCCCCAGGACCCACATAAGCCAGACCCTGGTGCGTTTGCGCTCTCTCTCTCTCTCTCTCTCTCTCTCTGTATCTGCTTGAAAATAAATAAAATATAAAAATAAAAAAAGAAAGAAAAAAGAAGGTGGGCTTGCCGCTGCAGGAGCAGGACTGAGCGGAGGCTTACCTGCCAGAGCCTTGATGCGGGAGCGCTCGAAGAGCCGCGCGGAGCTGTTCTCATTGTCCCAGTCGTCCACATCCCAGCGGTTGTTGACGTCACTGTACTGCTGCTGGATCTCGATGTTGTCATAGTCCGTGGCTACGGTGGTCGTCATCTTGAACTGTCTCAGGTGCTCCTCCACATCAGCTCCTTCTTAGAGGTCTGTGAGGAAGAAACAGAAAAGCACATTTAGATGCCCAATGTGTATACAGTCTCCAGGAAACCTGCAGGGGACAACGTAGAAAGTATGATAATTAGTGCAGAGTAAGTCTTCCAGAGTTCAACAGATTCTGGACTTCAGGTGTGTGCCCTTCATAGATTGCCCAACCACGAAAGAGAAGGTAACTTCACAGGTGAGAGAGATGATGGATGCCAATGTCAAAGCGATGATTCCTCCTCCTTTCTAAAGTTGAAACTTCGGGTTGAATGTCTGAGCAGGGCTCAGTGCGGCTGGAAGACAGAGAGGTTAGAAAGGAGACCCGGCTTTTAAGTTAGTATCTGACTCTTGGAAAACACACTCTGAGAGGCAGGGCTAGTTGGAGGCTATTGCAGAGATGGAGGTGGCGTGGTCTAGAAGGGAAGGGGTGAGATGTGAATGGATTGGTGATGGGAGACTCTGGCTCAGTCAGGTATATAAACCTAAGTAAGTTAACTGTGAATTTCAGAAGGAGATTGGGGGATTCCTCTTTCAGTGGTGGAGAGATGTTATTTCCTCTCCCTTCCTATCCCTTCTCCCCATTTTTCAGATGAAAAGGTTTTCTTATAAAAACTTGACCTGGATACATGGTGCATGCTGTGGGCCAGTGAGCAGAGCCCACTAGAGCCTGTGTGCTACCTAAACCAGGTCCCATGGCCACACAGAGGGACTACTCAGGAGATGATTCCCCGTTACGTCTGCCACAGATGCTACAAAGAAACCTTCTCCTACTGGGCTTCTAACATGGCCTTCCTAAAGTCCCAGCACATGTCACATACAACCAGGGCTCCAGGGTAGATAAACTAAGTCAAAACAAATAAGCTGCAGCCTCAGGTATCATGGGTGGTACAAGCACACGACTGCCCTCTCCTTTACCATTAGCTGTTTGCTCACAAGCCATCTGGAAACAGCAAGATACATACCAACGTGCTCTTCAGGAAAGAGCCCTCCACCACCTGATAACTGACCCACATCTGTAACCAGTCACTGATCACCACTCAATCGTGACTTCCCATCAGAGACACCAAACCCGACAACACAAGCGTGTTGTAACAGCTGCATTAGCAATCTACTTACAGGACTTTGTGAACCCAAGAATTACACAAAATAATCTAGTACATGTATTCTGTTGAGTGATTTTGTGCTTGCATAACTCCAAGAAAAGGAAAAGAGGCAGGGCGCGAGGGTCAATGTCTGACCTTGGAGATGGTTAGCTTTCATGACTATACCAACATCAAAGACTTACAAAAGAGCCTTGGGGCATTCTATCCCTAGAAGTTTTCCAGCAGTATTAATCCCTCAGAGTAGAATCACTGAAATACAGAAAATTCGATTTATTTAATTCAACCCAAGGTGAAACCCACGCAGGGCCTGGCCTACCTCTCACCAGATGCGTTTTGGCTATTTGGTGCCACCTACTGACCAAGTGCTAGCTAGCTACACTGCAGCCAGCTAGAACTTGGGTACGAGGGACATTTTCTCTTCCATATTCTCCACCTCTCCAATACATTATCATTATCCAACGCATGAATTTTGGTGGTGTGATTTTTTTCAAGGCTATTTATTCCCTACTCCCATTGAAGGCACATTGAAAGGGTGGTTTTCATACTCAGCAGTCTCAAGGGAGGCACCAGAGGGTGAACAGCGGTCAGTGAAGGAAGAGCTAGAGGCATATCCTGGAGCTGCTCCAGACATCACCACGTCTAACACTCATTAGCAAGGGGCTGGGCAGATATGAGCACAGCTCACACCATCCCGAGAGGTGTCCCTGGAAGGTTATCTAAAACGAGTGATGTCCCCTGGGTGCTATCAGCCTTGAATCTACCAAGTGGGTAAAATCATCTGGGCTTCTTAAAATGGCTATGCAAGATGGACAGGATGCAGGGCGTAGACCTGGCCACCTTGGAACTTTGCCTGGAGGCCCCACCATTAGGCAAAGCTCTGGACTGTGCAAGGTTGGCCCAAGACAAGGCTATCCCCCCCCCCCCTCGGAGATGGCCCATGGCACCTCAGAAAGGTCTTGGGAGGTCTTATCACCTTAGTAGGAGTTCCTCCAATAGCCCTTAACCGAGTCAAAGTCAATACTATTCTAGGCAAGACATGGCTGGTAGCCATATTTTATGACTAAGTTTTGAGAAAATAGTTAAAACAAGCCTACCAACCTTCCCTGCTCTTCTCCACTATGTGTGCATAAAGATAAAGAATATGTTAAAAACAAAAAAGGCCCTCTCAGATCAGGCCCTTCTCTAATCCCCGTATCCTAGGTAAGCTGGAATTCTCTGAAAGATCCATATGTATTTTTGCTTTGCTAAGCAGATGCTAATTTTATCTCTTCAAATCAGTGGACCAAGACAGCAGTGGGGGAGAAACGATTAGCCTGGGCCTACAGAGCGCAGGTCTAGAGTTCGGTATGGGCTACTCCAAGACCACCATTTCGGAAGGAGCTGAAGCATGCCTAGTCCAGGCTTCAGAAGCATCCCCGTTCGTTCTCTGCACGGTACCTGGCACATCCCAGAGAGAAACCTCCCAAGAGGCCACATTTATTTCCTAGGTCACACAGGCAGTAGATAAACCAGGCTCTGCTTGAGCTCCCTTCTAGCGAGCGCCCTCTTCTGTCACTGCACAGGGCGGCCAGGCTCCCAGGACTGCAGACACTATTCTGCAGAAATGGGATGCTGGCGAGTGCACACACACATCTAACAAGGCGCTCCTCTGAGCGCTACTCAAGTTCAGGCTTCATTTTCTCTTCCAGGCGGGGTCTCACTCTAGCCCAGGCTGACCTGGAACCCACTGAGTAGCCCCGACTGACCTTGAACTCACAGAGAAGCCTCCTACCTCAGCCTCCCCAGTGCTGGGACTAAAGAAATAAGTCACCGCACCTGGCTGGTTTCCCTTTTATTTTAACCTTTAACTATGACAAGAACTTTCTGTCTGAATTAGTGAAATTTCACAAGGTGTTAATTTACTGTCACTACATACACGAACATGCACATGACCAATGCTTGCTCTCCTCTTTCAAGAGGAGAATCGGATGCTAATAATAATGTGGGCAGAATTCAGACCCAGACGTTCTACAAACACTTAAAATCCTCCCACTTTACTTACTGGGTGGCTATCTTAAAACTTTTAAAAAAATAAATGTTTATTTGCTCGTGTGTGTGTGTGTGTGTGTGTGTGTGTGTGTGTGTGTGTGTGTGTGTGTGTGTGTACGGACAGGTGCACCAGGGTCTCTCGCTGCTGCACACAAATGTCAGATGCATATGCCTCTTTGCATCTGGCTTCCCACGGCTGCTGGGGAATGGAATCCAGGTTAAATCTCCTCAGCTCCTAATAATTTTTTTTAAGTAAACACTGCTCAGTATTTTGTTTTATGTATCTGAGAATTTCTAGCAATACACCAGAGTTTTTCCTTAAGGTTTTCAATAATTCACTGGCCAGGAAGCAGGAAGGCGGCACCATGACCACATCTGCTTGCTAAGGCATTCTGTAAGAAGCTGCAGCCATGTGCAAACCCAGCTCACCTCCAGTAACGTGGGTTCATGGAATTAGTTCTGAGGACCCAAGACTCCCACCCCACACCAAATTCCCCATAAGCAAACACATACAGTTAAGTTAAAACACATCATATAAAACTATAAGCAATCATGTCTTTTATAAAATCATCCATGTTTGAAACAATCAAGTTTGTGTCCTTACAAGAACACACTGAATAAAAAGCACAGAATCTCTACAGAGATGGCCAAAGCTCATAAATTAGACCAGTCTGGGGGGAAAAAAAGTCTCATAACCTATTTTAATTAAGCCTTGTAGCAAGGGGGACTTTATAACTGTAGCTATAATTAGCTTTTGTCTATTTACCAATGATTAAATCTCCCACTATGATATTTCTAATTTATAATATTGTAATCATTTCATCTTCTTGGTAGGTTAACATTAAGAAACATTGTTTTATTAACATGTGAATTCTGTTTTGATAGCAATACTTGCTCAATTTTATTTTTCATCTCATTTATTTCAAACCTTCAATAGCTAAACAACTGGACCAAATCATCTCACTATGATTTTTAAAAGTTATTTGAGGACTGGAGAGATGGCTCAGCGGTTAAGGCACTTGCCTTCAGTGCCTAAGGCCCCGGGTTCAATTCCCTAGTACCCACATGAGCCAGACCCACAAGGTGGTGGCCCTGGTTCTCCCTCTCTCTCTCTATGCTTGAAAATGAATAAATAAAATATTTTAAAAAGTTATCTGAGAGAGAGAGAGAATGAGAATATGAATGTGAATGGGCACACCAGGGCCTCCAGACACATGCACCATTTTACCACTTTGTGTATCTGAACCTCAGTCATCAGGCTTTGCAAACAAGTGCCTTTTCAACAAGCCATCTCCTCAGCCCACACAAATTTAATCTTTAATTCGAAGTTAATGAGTCTAAGTCCCAACACAATTAAAGTTAATATTTATTTGCTAGATTAATTTACATGGACCCTTGTAAATCCCAGCACTAGGGAGGATGAGGTATAACTCTTGAGGTCAGCCTGGGTTAGAGGGAGATCCTGCCAAAAAAAAAAAAAAAAGATAATAAAAACAAAAATCCCTATGTTGTGGCTTGAATCTAAAATGTTTGGACACTTTGTCCCCAGCAGGCTTGGGAAGGTTGTAAAGCCTTGAGGAGGGAGCGGACCTTGACATTTATAACCAGTCCACTTCCTGGGAAACTTCCCCTCAGACTGTCGGCTTTCCTCTCTTGCTTCTGCTCATGTATTCTGTCAACCAGCAGAGTAACTGACACAAGGGCCACTGTGTTCTCCTTGCTTTCTCATTCCATCCTAAGGGACAGCCTGTCAAGGTTGACGTTATCATCAGTCCTAATTTTGCTAATAAAGAAGGCTGAGTCAGCTTGTGAGACTGCTGGTAATTATACAGACCAAGATCTGAAGGTGATGAACAACTTCTAGAGGGACAGCTCAGCCTTCCTTCTGAGGCAAGCTCACCATCTATTCACACCAGAGACCTACGACCCAAGGTCATGAAGAGGTGATTAGCCCTCGTCAAGGTCTAAGGGCCGCCAAGTGCAGCAGCTCGTCCAGTGTGTCCCCAGCACACATGTTCCGCCCCTGAAGGGCTGAAAATGAACTTTGGGATCAGGGTTAAAACAACACAAAACCTCTTTGCATGTAAATAGATGTGAGTCCATGCAACGTGCTCAATGTCCCAGGCGCTCGAGCAGCAATGGAAAGAAAAGGTCTGACACACTCCTGGTGGGGACAGGAGTAACGGAGAGCAAGGAGAAAACGCTCATCTCCTGTAAGTAAGTGAAGATTTTTAAGAAGGCCTGAAAAAACAGAACATGGAACATATTACTTTGTTTCAAGATATAAGAATGTCACATGCCCAGACCCCATTTACAGTTAGTCTCTGATATAAAACCTACAATGAGCTCCTCCCAATGTGAAGTGTCTGCTGTAGAGGAATACCGAGTGGGTGGCCATCTTCTGCCCACATCCAAACTAGTGTACCCATGATAATCCTTCACCCCACACTGTGACAGCTTCCTACCCACCTACACCAGGAATTCAACTAGGCTCTATTCTGTTTTATTATTACTTTAAGGCAGGGTCTCCCTATGGCTCAGACTGACCTGGAAATCATTCTGTAGCCCAGGCTGGCCTTGAACTCAGAGCAACCCTCCCACCTCAGCCTTCCAAACGCTAGGATTAAAGGGTTTGTACCACCACACCTCAGCTTAGATCCTCTACTCTTTGAAGGTGAAAAATTATCCTTACTATAAATAAAATTAATTTTAAAAGATGTTACTAGCAGGAAACACAGTGGCCATAGTTAAAGTCTATAGAAAAATCTCTTCAACATGGTTTAAATCACTTCTACATGGTTTATTCCTTTTCTCTGCCTATATTTGTGACACTACCTAAATTTAAAATGTAATTTAAAAATGTAATTTTATGTCCTAATATTTTGGAAAAAGATCAGCTATAACTGAAAGTAGATCATGGAACGAGAAAGGTTAGCTTTTGTAATGTTTATTTATTAACCTCAAAAAATACGAAACAAGCTACAATCATTTTTTAAAAAATTTCCCACTAAGTCCACAGCTTCCTACACATGGAGGTTAAGGGTCATCCTTGCTTTGGCTCTTCTTACAGAGAAAAAAAGCCATTAAAACGAAGTCATTCACTCACCATGGTCTATGGCCAGTGTGGATTTCTGTACCACTATAAATAACGTGTATTCATTTATACCATCCAGAATATGTAGCCATAGTATACAAGAAAAATGAACCAGGGTATCTTCAATATTATTGTATTTGGTATTTATTCTTATTTATTTGTAAGCAGAGAGAAATAGAAAGAAGACAGAAAGAATAGGTGTGCCAGTGTCCCCAGCCACTGCAAAGGAACTCCAGATGCATGCTTCACCTTGCGCATCTGGCCCTACATAGGCACTTGGGGAATCTGCAGGCAAGTGCGTTAACTGCTAGGCCATCTCTCCAGCCCTATTACTGTATTTAGGATGGTGGAAGAGTGCAACTCAGAGCATTTGTTCATTAGTAGGTGACCAGCCATTGGTCAAGTTGGTCTCCCACAGGGCCAGACCACAATCCACCAACTGAGCCAATCAACCACTGAGGCTGAGGATACTGCTCCACACTTCCCAGAAACTCACAGGATGGTACATGGGCTTGTAATTTAAGCTTGTTTGGCTACCACTTGACTGCCTGAATGACTTCAAAATGAAGGCTAAGATCTTAGCAGGTGAAGACTTCAGTTAAGTTCAAGAGAAAAAGAAATCAACAACTTGCCCATTTCCCCCAAGGGTAAAAGGCTCAGAAGAACATGACCAAGGGCATCTGGGTCAAGGGGCAGTCTCTAAAAGGCCTCTGGTGATGTGATTTTGGTAAATGCATTTTCCAACTCCTTGCCTGACCAAAATCAGGTCTGCAGCTTCATATCCTTGACATGTTATTAATAAACAGTTTCTCTAAATAGATACAACATAACAAGCTCTTTGTTTTTCCTGTCCTCAAGTGCCTTCAACGCAACTGATTTTCTCAGCGGCCAGAGTGAAGAATGAACAGATGAAGAGGGCAGTTCAGAGCTTTGGAGAGAACTGTATTCACTGAGCATTCTGTGATCCTGTGTAGAGAGGAAATTAAGGACTGTGCAACCTTGTGGATGCCCTGCTGTGGGTCTCACTGTCAAGGGTTAAATGTGGCCCTCATACTAACACACAGGCCTAACTCCCAAAGCGACTGTATTTGGAGATACCGCCTGGAGGGAGACACTTAGGGTGAATCAGGTTACAGGGGTGGAAGGGATCCCAATTCCAGAGGACTGAGGTCCTTGGATGGTCTCCTCCATCTGTGCCTCATTCCCACAGCCAAGGCCAATGGTGGACACAGTGAGAAGGGGGCACAAGCCATGAGAAGCCTCGCCAGCCACCACCAGGACTGCACACTGATCTTGAACTCCCTAGCCTCCACAACAGAGAGAAAACACATTTCTGTGGTTTAAGCTGCACACCGTGTGGTATTCTGGGTAAACAAATGCAGAATGGATTCTAAAGAGGTCTTTTGTGCCTGAGTCCCAATCCCGATCTCTCCAAGGATCCTATAATTTAAGGAATCTCATTAGAACCCCTCCCTCCCCACCCTCTCCACACTCAGGAAAGCAGCAGGCAAGGAGAACCAGGTCAGACTAAACTTTCTCAGGGAGAGTCTTCTTTGGGTCAGCCCAGGGCCTCCTGTTACTTATTCTTGTCCAGCAGGACACCACAATAGTGTTTAATCACTTGTACAATTATTTGTTAAATGACTACCTTGTCTTATATATCATACTCTGCATAAATATTATCTTTCATCAATGTGTCCCTAGGTATGACCAACACACCATGGAAATGGGCGAACATTTAATAAATACTTTAATATGCTTAAGTTTTGCAGCTTCAAAAAGCTCTAGTCTCAGCACTCAAGAGACAGAGATAAGAGGACTGTTGTGAATTCAAGGCCACCCTGGAGCTTGTGAAGTGAGTTCCAGGTCAGCCCGAGCTAGAGTGTGACATGCCTTCCTTGATAAAAACAAGAACAAAAACCAAACAAACAAGGATGAGAAGCGCTTCCCATACCAACTCTTCCACTGTGGAAAAGAAAGCAAATCTCCCCTTTGTCCGCTGGTAAGTATGTCCCAATGTAAACTGTGAAATCATAAAATGAGACAGGCTGTATGTAGTGGCATATGGGTACACCCTCAGGCAGGAGGAGCTGTCCTTAGAGGTCACCCTAGGTTCTAGTGACTTCAAGACCAGGAGGGGTTCCCTACAGTCTCCTCCCTCCCCTAAGCCTGATGAACACTGTAAACCAATATTGTCTATTTCCCATACTTACATGAGCATTCTCAACTTCCATCACCCAGGTCTCTTCACACCCACACAGGAGCCTTCATTTAGCTGTGTTTTGAGACAGGGTCCCAGCACACAGCCCAGGCTGGCCTCCAACTCACACCCCAAAGAGTACTAGGATTTCCATTAAGGCGGACATTTAGGTTTTAAGACAAAATATCCAGAATTAAGAGGTGAAAGCTGACGGTCAAAACTGAAGCAAGAGCAGAGGGGAGTGGCCAAGCAAGAAGCTGCCCTGTAAGAGTAAAAGCAGGAGGACCTAGGAGCCAAGACAGAGCTCTAGCACCACATGAAAACCCAGGCCTGGGGGAGGAGGAAGGCTTGCTGGTCAGCCAGTCTCATCACAAAATGGCAACTGAGGTCTCAATGACATACAGTCTCAGAAACAACAGGGAAGAATGATACAGGGCAGGAGATGTTCTCCCCTGGCCTCTGCACATGTACACACAGGATGAGCTCATCTGCATATAACACATAACCCACACTGCATGCACACACACACCAAAAAAAAAAAAAAAAGAAGAAGAAGCAGAAAGTACCCCAGGGTACAGATCAACCCAAGAGTACCCAGAAGGGGACAGGCAGTCTATAAGACAGCTTAGAGCTGGGACCCCCAAAGGAAAAGCCTAGAAGGAAAGCAACCACCTTTAGGCTATTTCAGGAACTCTCATGGGAACTGGTACAGACCTGGCAGGCGGAGGGCAGCAATGTTGTAGTAGCTCTGGGCTAGGAATTGCAGCGCTCCAGAAAAGCAGAGAAGTTTTTTTGCTCAGGGATGAGCCTACTCAGAAAGGTCAGATACAGAGGGGACCCCAAGATTCCCAAGTTTCAGCCCTCATATGATCTGGTTAGTCACGGGCTTTCTATTCAACACAGTAACCACAGTGTGCAGTGTTCTCCTCAGCAGAGCTCAGAAGGGATTTCAAATAGTTTTGCCATCCCTGTTTTTCAGTGAGTGTCTATTACTTTCTAACTACTCTTAGAGACATTTTTATATCAATTGTGCCCCCTTTATAAAGTATTCTTCTGCAAACATTTATAAACATTTTTACTGGACTTCACGACCCCACTGAAAATGGGCAAAAACCATTTTGAAACTGCCTTTATATTCTGACGAAAACATTCACTTTAAACACACCACTGGAAAGTATCTGTCACCAAAACAATTATTTTATTGGGGAATTTTATTTTAAATATCATAGCTACCAAGTGAAACATTTCTGAGTGCAAAAAGTCTTTCATTAGAAAATACTGCCTACGCTGGTCTAACTTCCCATCAGCAGCATCTGTTATTTTTTCACTAACTGTGTTCTTTGCTGTATGAACATACCACGTGTTGATCACATTCCCATTGGGTTATACTCATATCCCCTCCCCCTGCCTGGCACCTATTACTGTTCTGTGACTTTATCCTTCACAAGGTGGAGGCATTCCTACTACTAAAGAGATAGGAAAATATGAAGGGTTTGTACTTAAGGAAGTCACAGAACATCAGAATAAAAACAGCTTACGTTTCACAAGCTTTGTTTATACTGCCTAAATGAAATCCTCTACTTGCCTCTTCCATGGGGGGAAAGGAAGAGGCCATAACTCAGAAGTAGTTTCCCTAAGAAACGATTCCCTTGCTTCTCCAGCTAGTGCACACATTCGGCTGCAGCAAAGCTCACCAAAAGATGCAGTTCCGAGATGCGTCCTTATCTATAGTTAGAGCATGACAGCACCAGAATGTTTCTGAGAAGTGAGCTGACACATCTGGAAGCTTCCAGAAAGTATGGCACACACAGCTTTGGGATGGTGAAAAGCATCTGGGTGGAAGCTGGCAGGGCTTACGTCTGGGTCTTGGGTAAATGAAACTTTTGAGATCAGAATTGCTCATTAAGGGTTGCTTCTAACCTTACTTTGAATTTTACTAAGTTCCCCAGCTCCTCAAAGGAGGGGAAAAGTGGTCCACAGCGTCGGAGAGATTTTTTGAAAAACGTTGAGTTTCTAATCAACTTCTTTTTTGGCACATGTTACACACTGAGCCTGGAGGGCAGACCAGGAGGATGCTTAGTCAGATCCACCAGCAGGCAGATGAGTGCAGGCCCCTCACAATATGGCTCGTCTTCCACTGCTTTACAGTGTGCTAAAGTCCTATGAGATCACTCTCAGATCTCCAAATGGAGTATGTAAAAAAAAAAGTTAGCAAAAATAGAGACATCAGTTTTGAGGATGGTTGAGAATGGATGACCAAGGTCCAAATGTGTCATCTTAATTTTCACAAAATAAACTCAATAAAATAAGCTCCACTCACTTTCCTTTAAGCCCAGGTACCTCTGAACTGCAGACTAAGACCTCTCCTCCTAGTGTAAAACTCAGTGACTAGCACGCCAGAAAGGAGGCCAGCTTCTGAGAAAGGGAGCAGGAGCTCTCCTCTCTCAGGAGAGGGAGCATGGCAGGACATCAGGGTGTTCTCAGGGACCAGCATGTGAGTGAAGCTGTCTGCAGAGCTTCCTCTCCACAGTGAGGGCGAAGCCATAAGCCCGTTCAGTCTTACTGTTCACCATTCATGCACTCCAGGAACCATCACTGAAAGATTTCAGAAGGTTCTGGTAACAGCTCCAGGATTGTTTAAAAGTAAAGTTAGCAGGGTGTGATGGCAAATGCCTTTAATTCCAGCACTCAGCACCCAGGAAGCAAAGGATAGAGTCAGACTCTACCAAAAAGTTAAACAAATCAGTAGTGTGAGCAGCCTCCACTGTTTCAGGGCACACAGCAGAAAAGAAACAAAACCCCCATCAAGTCAGAGTTTGCCCTTGGCTTGGCACTCGCATAGATCTTTCACTAACATGCCTCTGGTGGGGTAAGACCATTCCTTTTTTTTTTTTTTTTTTTTTTTTTACTTTAGTTACTTTTATTTATTTTTTGAGGTAGGGTCCTGATCTAGCCCAGGCTGACCTAGAATTCACTATGTAGTCTCAGGCTGGCCTTGAACTCACAGTGATCCTCCTACCTCTGCCTCCAGAGTGCTGGGATTAAAGGCGTGCGCTCCCCTCCCCCCACTGAAGACCATCTTTTTCTACCAAGAGAACCTTACAGAGCTGTCACCCATGCCGACACAGCCTCAAAAACACTCTATGACATATTTACTTTTCTTCCTCTAATAATGGTAGGTAACATCCATCTTTGTTTAGCCTTCTCAGGTGTAAACCAATCCCTCAGAGGGAAGAGGTGGGCCACTAAAGCCAGGCCCTCTGGGAGTCTGACCCTCCACAGAGCACTAAGTTGACGCCATCTGCCCATGCTGGCCTATGTTTCCATGGGCTTTCAGATGAGAGAAGAAAACTGGCAATTCTCTGGCCACAGCCAGAGTAGCACCTTCCTTTTGGGGAAACTTGGGGAAATGGAGTGTCATTTCAGAGAGGAGTGTTTTAAATAAGAATAAATTCTTTGACATCCAGGAAGAAAAATAAATACATTCTTTCCAAGTTTAACATTTGGAGATGAACACTGTCATAAAAATAAAAAAGACAGTTCTGGAAACAGCAGAACCCTTTTGTTTGGTCTTGCTGCACAATATGAAGGTTTTCCTGTCAAATATTCCAAAACAGCCTGAGCATAAACCTTTCAAGGCAGAGTTTCACTCTAGCTCAGAACTCATGGCAATCCTCCTACCTCAGCTACTCAAGTGCTGGCACTAAATGCATGCACCACCATGTCTGGCTTTTTAAGAATATTATTTATTTATTTGCAAGGAGAGAGAAAGTATGTGTGTGAGAGAAAGAATGAATATGAATGAGAGTGAGTAGTCCTCTGGCTACACAGAAGAACTCCAGTTGCATGTGCCTCTTGACTTCTGGTTTTCCGTGGGTACTGGAAAACTGAACCTGGGCTAGCAGGCTCTGCAAGCACCGTTAACCACTGAGCCATCTAGCCCATGATCAAACTTTTGTCAGTTGCATGAAGACAAGTTGTTTCGTATTCCAGCTCCCCCCCCTCAGTACCTTCCTTTCTTTTTGCCCAGTCTCCAGACCCAGGTGGGGATGATAACTGGTGCTCAGGTGCAGCCAGGTACCAACCTTTCATGGCCCTGACCATCGATCGCACTGAGGAGTGCTAAGTGAAAGGTGAGCAGGTAAGCACAGCGCTCTGAATGCAGCAAGGCAGACTGGAACAGACTAACCAGAGTCCGAAAGGCCCAGCCCCTTTAAGGGCTTTCAGGGTACCTACCACAGACAGCCTCTTCATCTTACTGCCAGGTTAGTGCTAATGAGCTCAGATTCCTTTTAATGGATATTCACACAGTGTTGAAAGGTTAGTTAAACCAAGCACAGTGCCCGTTAGCTATGCTACTCCTCAAGGGAGTCAAGGGTTTCTACAACCAGCAGGGAGACTAGCTACTAGACAAGCTCTTTTGTAACAAACCACCTGGCCTTTGTGAAAGGGAGCACCCATTTAGCTAATTACAAAGAGAGCCTCTAGCAGGGAGAGGGGAAACCAGGTTTCCAGCAGAGTGAAGGGTGTGTTTGGGGGGGGGAGTGAAGAGGGAACCCCATCCTGCTCCTGCTCTTGGCAGCCACCCAGCAGGACTCTGCAGGGCAGTCACCACACCCTTCCAGACAGGGCTAGGCCCTGTTCCGAGTCAGTCCCAGCAGGGGCTGTGGGACCTGTCACCTAGCTGCTGGTGGCCTGTTTTCTCATCTGTAAAGAGAAAGGAGTGACTGACTGTCATCAGGTCCCAACCACCAGTGGGGACAGCGGCTTCCACAGGCTGGGGCCAGGTATGGCAACCATGAGCATCTTTAGAACACACAGCCAAAGGCTGAGAACCACTGATGAGCTGGAGCTACTGCCCCAATTCCAGTGAAACCACCTGCACACACCCCATCCCAGCCCACCTCAGAAAAAGGTGGGCTGATTGAGGAGGGAACAGTCCTGCTCCAGGTGCCTGGGCCTCACAACACTGGAAGCGTGCTGAGCTGCAGCCTAACTAAATGATCAAGAGGCTTCCAGTCAGCTGCAGGAATCTGAATACTCTGGGATTTAGATTTTCTTTCTGTTGCTGTTTGAAACATGGGTCTCACGATAATATATCTGAAACATAATTGTGAAGCTGTTTAAAATAATTCTTAAGCCAATAAGTGAAACTACTTTGCCATTTTTTAAAGTTTGAACGTGTGTGTGTGTGTGTGTGTGTGTGTGTGTGTGTGTGTGTGTGTGTGTGTGTTTTGAGGCATGGTCTTGTTCTACCCCAGGTTGACCTGGAATTCACTATGTAATCTCAGGGTGGCCTTGAACTCACAGCGATCCTCCTACCTCCTGAGTGCTGGGATTAAAGGCGTGCACTACCACTTTTAAAACATTCTTTCAAGATGGGCGTGGTGGCGCATGTCTTTAATCCCAGCACTGGGGAGGCAGAGGTAGGAGGATCTCCGTGAGTTCAAGGCACACCTTCCTGCTGCTGTTTCCAGTGCTGTGGCGGAGGTGATGTCCACCCCACTGCTCATGCCATCGTTTTCCCTGCCAGGATGAAGTCTTCCCTCGAGTCCATAAGCCAAATAAACCCTTTCCTCCACAAGTCGCTTTTGCTCGGGTTCTTTCTGCGCAGCAACTAAGAAGCTGACCACAACAGTTTTGGTGCCAGATTGTGGGGTCATCTGTTGCTGCTAGAACCCTGATTCTGTGGCTTTAGCATTTTGGAATTGATCTGCAGGAGGAATATGGACAGATTGGAAACCTCGTCCTAAGAGGTGCCTTGCAGTGCTGTAAGTACAGCATGATGAATCATTCTGGTCAGAGTTGAAAGACCTGAATGTAATGAGAGCTATGGACTGTGAGGTTTGGCTTATGAGGGGGAGAAAGAACTTTGTCAGGACTGTGCCAGAAGCAGTTTGTGTGAGAGGCTTGCTGCGTTCTGCCTGCCTGTGTCCTGGAAACCTGTGCAGGGTTGCTTGACGTAAAGATGGACTGGTGTGAGCAGATGGAGATGGCACAGAAAGAAGGATCTTTGGGTCGAAACTGCTGCCCGTTCACCTGCAATTGTTTGAGAGATTACAGCCATTGAGACTGGACCAGGTGGTCTGCATTGGAACAACAGGAAGAATGTGGACTCTTTGAAGTAAAGGGCCTGAATGCTTTGTTTCCCCCTGGATTAACAAATTGGTAGTCCACCTGGTTCTGTGGAGTATGGCAAACGCAAGGAGAGAGGGTCATTGGATTTGCAACACAGTTTTGTTTTCTGAAAAATGGCCATCGGCGTGTGAAGCAGGTGTGCTAGGTTGCCTGCATGGAGCCCGATGGAGCCATGAGGATGAACTGTGGGTTGCAATGGAGACCCAGTGGATTCCAGGACTATGGATGGGTGCCAAGGCGAGCTGCCAGCACCAGATGAAATTTTCCCGGACTGTGAGTAGCCGAGGGGCGGAATTGAATCTCCAAGAGACTTATTGGTTAGAATCATTGAACTTGGAGTTAGAGATTGATGGTGCCCTGCTTGTTTTAAATCTTGTATTGGTTCAATCTGTTTTTGCTGTGCCTCATGTTTTGCAGTGTGAATGTTCTGTGCCAAGGCCAGCCTGAGGCTACAGAGTGAATTCCAGGTCAGCCTGGGCTAGAACGAGACCCTACTCAAAAAACAAAAACAAAAAAATTCTCTCATTCCCTCACTTTTAGATTATAAACCATAGAAAAACACAAAACAAATCCTAAGAAATGAGCAACTCACATAACAGACACTGAAAAGGATTATAATCCCAAAATGCCAAAAAACAATGATTATGTTTCATTAACCATTTGAGCCTTTAACTGGAAAACATGCCCTCCTTTGGAAAGTACCCGGTCCAACGCTGTTCTGCTTTCACCAACACTGGAGATTCGAGCTGGCTGCCAGCCAGGGTTTTATTATTGTGTACTATTGGTTCCCAGTGAGAAATGAGGCTAAAGGAAGGGACAGCGAAGTAACAACAGGGGTTTCATAATCGTGTGCAGATGTGAAGGGTTCTTTATCTGCCAGAAAATGCCTTCCATATAACTTCTATTACCTGCAGCCTTTATTAACTTAATTAGATAATTGCAAATGTGGTGTTTTTAGAACATCATTTAGAGACTTAACTGTGAAACAATTTTTCTTATGTCAGTGGCTGGCCAGGCTAACATTTTAATATTTTTCAGATGTAAAAACAAATTTGTCTATTCGCTCCCCGCCTCCCTTGAGTTTAAGTACTGAAAACCAATCACCAGGCTAGCAACCAGTCCCCTTCCTGTGTTCAACCCACTTCTTGTCAGAGCAATTCTGCTTCAAAAGGCTCATTTGAGGTATTCTGACTACTGGAGGGTTTTTCTTAGAGGTTTATAGGAGTTGAGTAGAGCTTGTATGGTCAGTTTCACGAGCCAGTAAAAATGAAGGAACCAAACTTGTCTTCCACTTTCTTTTTTTTTTGTTGTTGTTGTTGCTGTTTTCAAGGTAGGATCTCACTCTAGCCCAGGCTGACCTGGAACTCACAGCGATCCTCCTGCCTCTGTTTCCTGAGTATTGGGATTACAGCTATGAGCCCCAACACCTGGCACCCAACTTTTATTTAGTAAAAGAATAAACATTAAAACAAAAAATTAGTATCGCCACTATTTTATAAAAAGAAGCTAACAGTCAACATCTTCTCTGGGAACTGAAAGATGAATCCCTATCCAGAAGAGGAATCAAAAAATGGCAGCGATATCTCGATTTGTACAGAGGAGAGTGGTCTCTTCAGGACACCCTCGACAGGGCAAAAAGAGGAGGAACTGATCCAGGCCAAAATGTGAAAGATGATGGAGTTGGGTTTTAAACCAAGGTGGTCTACTCCCAAGTCTACCTAAGCTGTACAACACAGTTATCACATGCCACGTGTGGTTGTTTAAGTAAAATTAAGATTTCCTATTTCAGCTCCTCACTCCCACCAGCCATCCATGTGGACTTCTGCAGGGACAGCATGGATCACCAGCATTCCTGGCAAACAGAAGCTGATGGAAGCCCTGGTCCTTGGGCCTTCCTCTCAGCTCACACTCTTGCTGCATCCCATTCTGGACTTGCTTCCAGACCATGAAGCCCCATCTGCATGCTAGACCCCCAACCTAGGTACTCAACACAGCAGGGGTTTTGGGTGGGTCTCAAAGTAACATGCTCTTCAAGCAAAAAGTACACAGAACAAATAGATAACAGCTTGATTCTTCATGAACTTTCTGCACAAAAAATCCACCTTGGAGGTCTGTTTTTCCCTCCTTGTTATTTTCTACTACTTCTGGCAGGATGTTGGGAGGAGTGGTCTCCGGCTGGGAGGTCACTGGCACAGGCTTGCACCTGTCCCGCTGTGAAGAGCTGAAACCATGTATTTATGACTTTGAAGCAGAGTTCAGCCAAAGGGGAGGTAGTCCTTCCTGAAACTCAGTTCCTGAAATATTTGTAGCTAAAATGTGGGAATACCACACAAAGTTCTGTCCATAATGCAAGGAATAAGATTTTTAGGTAGTATCGAGGTGGCTAGGAGAAGGGGTCACTCTGGGGTCTGATAGGGTGGTGATTTCTGCAATTGACACCCACATTAGTTATATGCTTGAGGGAAAAAAAGGCAGATGTACTAAGTGACATATCACTTCACTGTTTGCTTTAACACCTGAATCTGTGCGATGAGCTTCTACTGCCAAGGTAAGACTCGGGACGGGACAGCAAACTGAGGGTAGCATGCCGAGGAGGGTTAATGAAGAGGTAAGGAGGAAACTCCTTGGTGGATGGAGTGAGTCAGAACTTATAAAACCTACTGTGGGGGGGTGGTTAGGAAAATGGTTCAGTGGTTCAAGGTGCAGCATGCTTGCTGGTCAGGATCAGTTCCTCAACACCCACATAAAGCCGGATGTAAAGAGTGGTACAAACATCTGATGTTCATTTGCAGTGGCAAAGACCCTGACACACCCACTCTCGCTAATGAAAAATAATTTTTTAAAACTACAACAAACCAATGCATGTTTCTAGTTGACAGTTTCTGTTCTTGTTAAATGATGTCAGTATAGCATCTATTAAAAAATATCAATTCTCCTTTCTCTCTCTTGTAAGCCAGGCATTTTTTTATGATGGACATTGTAAAAATCTCTCTCCAGAACTGTAAGAGAATGTGCTATGAATGGTCAGCAGATGCAGAGTTCTCTAGCACCAGGTGACTACAGGTATTCTGTTTTGTGATGGAGAGCCCAAGAGCACTGGGAAGATCACAGAGTGTATACCGATATCGGAGCTGTAGTGCAGGCTGTATGCTTGCCCTTATTTATTATTTGCCAAACAACTACTTCCACTAACATATGCCCAAACCACCGTTTGCAATAGCTACACAGCATTTCATGGACCTATATGGATGTTCCCGACTCCTGGACACAGAGCTGTTTACTATCTGCAAAAATATTTTCATGAGCATAGTACTATTACAACCGTCTGTAATTTTAATATTTTTTACATGTGTGTGTGTATAGGTGCATTGGGTCTTGTGCTGCTGCAAAACTGGATGCTAGGTACATGTAACCACTTTGAGGGACATCATTTTTTGGCATCTGGCTTTACATGGGTGCTACGAAACTGAACTGGGGCTGGCAGGCTTTGCAGACAAATGTCTTTAACTGCAGAGCCATGTTCCAGTCTGGGCTAGAGCAAGACCTATCTCAAACAAACAAACAAACAAACAAAGTTCACGATACATTTAGTATGTAGACTAAAAAACAATTTTAATTATGATTTTATTTTTATTTGAAAGCATCCATTTATAAGAAGTCATATACACTAAAATATTTAAAATAGCGCTAGGTGGTAGAATTAAAGACAATTCAAGTTTTCTTATTTTTCTTAACTATATTTTCCTTAGTTTCTTCTACAAAGAACACTTTAGTTTTGAAATGAAAAATGTTAAGTATTTATACAGGTGGGATTTCAGTGTGGTATGCAGTTTCTTGGACACAGCCAAGCAGTCTGGCAAGGCAGCTCTGTCTTGGATAACAAGGTTCTCATGACAGGCACATTCTTTGGACAGACAGTGGGCCTCTCTTAAGGGCTCCTGGAGCCTTCTTGGAATAGAGTAAGTGTCTCACTGCTGGGACAAAGCGCCTGACCAAAGCTGCTTATGGAAGGGAGGGGTTGATTTCAGCTACAATCTCAAGGGGAGTTCCATCACAGTGCAGCGGGAAAGCACGACAGAGTGCAGGCTGGACTTCACTTCTTGCCACAGCAACTGGTAGAAGACGGAGCTGAGCTCTAGCTGGGGGGGGGGGGAAGCTGGGCTACAGCACCCCAGGGCTCTCCCACAGCAATGCAAGGCTCCACCTCCCAAACTGCCACCAGCTGGGACCTAGCACTGAAAACATGTGTGGCTCCAGGGGACAGTCCACTTTCAAACTACCATCCTCACCCCCGGAGATGGGCAAAGGGCCCCTTCCTGTGTGACACCATCTGCGAGGGCCAAGGTGTTCAAAACGAAGCTCCAAAATGTAGGTGAATCACGCAGGTCCTGGTTTCCTCTAGGTCCATATCCTGCGACAAATCCGCACAGCCTGGAATCCACTGAATACCCTCCCCCCCCCTCCCAAGCTCACCTTTCTCAGGTGTTCTCTGCTGCACACCAACCCCACACTCTGGGGCAGGCGGGTGGGGTACAACAGTCCAAAGGAGGTAAGTGGAGAGGGGGCTTCAACAGCTTCACTGATGCATGACTGACATACAGTGGACTGTACGTTATACAATGGGTAAGTTTCGACATGTGTACCTGCCTGGGAAACCATCCTGACAAACAAGAAAACATCTTATTCAGGATTCCAAAAGCCTTTCTTAAGCATCTGTGTAGTTCATTGCTCCCGTCTCCAGGCAACAAGAGCTCTTCTTTCTGTTACTAAAGAGAATCTGTCTTCTATGTGAATGGCATCATAAGGCCTCAGTTCTATTTTTAGCTGACTCCTTCACTCAGCATAATCATTCAGAGATTCAGTGTGATGTGACGTGGAGCGAGTTGACTCTGTTTCGTTGCTAACACTCCATCAGAAGGCTGGAGCACAGCTTGGTGTTTAGTCACCTTTGATGGACAGTGCTGTTATTTCCAGCTTGGGGCTGTGACAAGCTGCTGTAAATACCTCGTTTTCTATCATTTCTACATGTTCAGGAAATATCTAAGAATGGAGTTATCACCTGCCTTATCTTAAAATTCTAAGATACTGTACTATAAAGAATTTTAACTTCAAACCACAAAAAAGAGTACAAGGGAAATAATCTCTCAAGGATTTCTTTTTATAAGGGATGGTGGGTCACTTTATAATGTTAATAATCATTCTTTCATTCTTGGGCTGGGGAGATGGCTCAGCAGGTAAAGGCACTTGCTTGCAAAGCCTGATGGTCCAGGTTGGATTCCCTAGTACCCACGTAAAGCCAGATGCACAAAGTAGCACATGCATCTGGAGTTCCATTTGCACTGGCAAGAAGCCCTGGTGTGCCCATCCTCTCCCCCTTCTGTCTCAAATAAAAAATTAATAAACTTTTTAATTCTTTTTAACTTTTTCAAATCCAATCTTCACATTTGAATTTTTTGAGTGAGCCAAGCCTGTATTAATTACAGTTCTATAAAAATGGGTGCTGTGTTGCTGTCTCTTCCTACTACATGGAGCCTCATTCTTTCTGGATCTGGATAGCACCATTAATTGCTAGTCATTTTCTACAGAGACACAGTGACTCTACCACACTCTCAAAGGAGGACTCTTCCAAGAAAAGACAGCAAGTCACTCATGTGCCTTGGGGGCAGTGACAGTAACTTTCTGTGTCTCTGATGGACACCCTAACCTCCACCACAATTTGATGTGGGATTTCAAAAGTCCCCTGATTGAGAGGCTACTCAGCAGCACACACAGCATGAGCCGTGGACGGAAAAGTGGTTTCCCATGCAAATGTCTCCAGGCGCTTGGTCTTTTGACACTCTTCAGTCAGAACATCCATAAACCCAATGTTTATGGAGGACGTGCCTAAGAGCGCCAGAACATACAGGACATTACCAGGAAGCTGAAAGCACCAACACGTGCTTCCTGGTTCTGTCTACACTTTCAAGGGTGGATTTTCTGGTAAATAGTATACTCAGTATTTTGTAGGTCCATTAAATTGTACAATATGCACACTTTTCTATACATGGTTTTAAAAGACTCTGAGTATAAGAGAATAATAGATCCAAACAGTGTGACAGCTTTTATTATTTCTATTAACTCTTCTGGTCTGGTTTATACAAGCTAATAAATCTCCTTCTTACTCCACATATAAAGAAAGGCAATCCGCCCAGTAGTCAATTAGATTTCCACTGTAGGCTTGACAGTAGGGTTGCTTGAGACGCAAGACACATGTCAATGTGTCTGTCCTCACCACAGTGACTGGCATAATTTACACAAATACCCCCAAAGCAATCCTTTCAAGTCACAAGAACCAGATCCTATATAAAATGTTACCATCCAGTCACCCCTGCAATGAGCTCACAGGTATGGCATTGCCTCCAAACAGGTGTTAAGTAAATAAATTCACTTGTCAGGAATCCAAGGGAGGAAGAGAAAAGGTGAATTCAGATAAAATTGTGTGTGCAATGACGTTCATCGCTAAGGACTTTCTTTAGGTAGCTCTTGATAGGGTCTCCATGTACAGTGCAGGCTGGCCTTGAACTCTCACTGTGAGTTGCTGGGATTTCAGGTGTGTGCCTGGCTCTTTGTCTTTTTTTCTTCTTCCTTTGATAAACAGAACCCAGAGCCTTGTGTATGACAGGCCGGCACTCTACCACTGAGCCCCAGCCCCGCTCTGCTTTTTTTTATAGCAGCAGAAAAGTTTCAGGTAACCTAAATGTTCAGTAATAGGGGGCTGGGACTGTAGTGGTTTGATCCAGGTGTGCCCCACAAACGAACATGTTCTGAATGCTCGATCCCCAGCTGATGGCAGTTTGGGTATTAGAACCTTAATGAAGCTATGCAGGCTTATGGGGGTTATAAGCCAGCTTCCCCTTGCCAGTATTTGGCACACCTTCCTGCCGCTGTTTGCAGTGCTGTGGAGAGATGATGTCCACCCCTCTGCTCATGCCATCGTTTTCCCTGCCATCATGGAGCTTCCCCTCGAGTCCCTAAGTCAAAATAAACCCATTCCTCCACAAGCCGCTTTGGTCAGGTTCTTTCTGTGCAGCAATGAGAATGCTGACTGCAACAGGGACTATATATTTACTTCATAAAGCAGGAAAAGTGTGTTCAAATTTTAAACGTGGATACAACTCACAGTATGATAAAATAAGCATAACTTTATAAAAATATGGATGTAAACATATGCCTATAAAGAGTGAATAAATCATATAGCTATAAACAAGTGTCAACCATATAGCTATAAACAAGTGTGAAAAAACCACACAGCTATAAACAAGTGTGAGTAAACTGCACAGCTGTAAACAAGTGTGAATAAAACACACAGCTGTGAACAGGTGTGAATAAACTACACAGCTATAAATAAGTGTGAATAAACTGCACAGCTGTAAAAAAGTGTGAATAAGCCACACAGCTGTAAACAAGTGTGAATAAGCCGCACAGCTATAAAAGGATAGCAGAATATCAGGACTTTAGCACTGGGATAACAGAAAATTATTCAATGTATTATTTTCTTTTTTATTATTATTATCCATAATGAGTTACATTATGTAATGGGCAAACAATGAGTTGTTATGCTCAGTTCCCCAATGCCCCTCTTCCCCATCCCCAATCAGTCCTTGCAGTCTGGATCAGTCCTTGGGGCAGGAGACCATGGATAGCCTAGGAGTCAGCCCAGTTCCGCCAGCCCTAGTATGTTGTTACTGAGGGGGGCCATGTCTCTGGATAGTCTCCCCCACCACGGTTCTCTCAATCTTTCTGCCCCCTCTTCCGCTCAGTTCCCTGAGTCGTGGTGGGTGAGTATTAAGGCTGCTTTATTGTTGAGAACTTAGGGGTCTCTGTACTTCTGCTTTAAGGTTGTGTCGAAAATCATTGGTGTCTGTCTCACTGACTTATCCTGTGTTGGCTGATTGGCTGTGTCAATGTATTATTTTCATTATCAGAAATTTTTAAAATTACAGTTTACCTTCCAAAAATATCTTCAAGGCTCCTTTTTAAGTTCTTAAAGCATCTAGTTTCTTTGGAAACATCTAAATAGCAGTATGCTTACTAGCCTACTGAATATTTTTTAAGGATTTTTATTTTATTTTTTCTTTATTAAGCAGAGAGAGAGAGAGAGAGAGAGAGAGAGAGA
>PVHP010019699.1:0-31457 GCA_004024765.1 Zapus hudsonius
AAAAAAATAAAAATAAATAAATTTCATAATGCCTACAAAAATATTGAACAATCAAAATATTAAAGTATTTCACTCTTGCTTTTACGTATTTGTTGTTAACTTTCTTTTTAATGTATATATTAACTTGGCTAAAATTCATGTGTATTTCTTACTAAATAAAAAATTTACAACTTAACTTTTTCTCATCCTTTCTGTTGCACATATTTCTTCACTCCATATTTTTACCTTTGTTAAATCAGTAGTTGTTTAAACTTAAAATGCCAAATATTTCTATATAATGTGATGACTAATCTTATAAGGTTTATAGTCAATGGGGTTGGATATGGACTCTGAAATTCATTATGGATCCTTGGACAAATGAGTTAACTTTTCTTAGCGTTTTTTAAAGCTCATTTGTAAAATAAGAGTAGTGATTTTGAATTCTTTCATATGGCATGTGGATATCAAATCATAAGGTAACACATGGAAATTTGTACAATTAAGCCTGACATAAATGCTAGCATGTATCAAGTTTGTTATCTTTCTTTATATTTCTATTTTTTCAACTTATTATTAGTTCTAAATAAACCTTCAAAAGTTTTATGTGTCCAATTGCTTACCTCATACTTTTTTGTAATATGATGTGTAGCTATTTAAATATTTATCACAGATGGGATTTATTTTGTAATGCAGGATAAAGTTATATTCATAAATATCATCCCCATGTGCCATTCTAAGTAGTTTTAACACACTTTATTGAATACCATTATTTCTATATTGATGTATTATGTTAATTTTATTACATAACTAATTCTTATAAAAATAGTAGCATCAGTATGATCTAATTATTCTAAGCTAGTGAAATGAACATTCATACTTCAACATCAAAGTCTTTTAATTATACTGGCTTTATATTATGTTTGATTATGTAATAAAACTAATTTTTCTATACCTCTCTTAGATATGAAGGCCGGGATTTTGAGTTCCTCCTAATGTGTCATTTTGCTGAATTAAATAAAGAGAAATCCAGAAACCTTATCTCGTATGGAGGTTAAGGAAAGAGAAAGGATACAGAAAAGACAGGCTACACAGTGTGACATAGAAACTACCGGGTTAGGGGCCTGAAAGCAGGAAAATAAAGAGACAAGTTTTAATGATGAAATTCAAAGTTTACCCAGGATAAACTACAAGCATCAAAGCAAGTAGCTTAACTGAATTTTGCAGACTTCACATCTGAAGAACAATGAAAAATACCAATAACTCCTAACAGTGACTTTGTGCCCTGGTGCAGCATTCATTTTTATTTGAAGCTGTCCACTTTCCAGTTGGACATTAGAATCCTGCCTTTTCTACTTACTAGCTGAATGAACTTCCTGGTTCCTTCACCTCTCTCATTCTTTCTTCTCGTCTACAATACAGGGATCAACAGGTATGTCTGTAGGAACCCTTAGGTATCAAAGCACAAATCCTGGGTTCTGATCATTGAGTCCATGCCAATGACTCCAGCATGGAAATCCATCTTTTCACTTTCATTACTTATTGTTTGTAACTAAGTAAATCAGCCAGAAGTTCATCTTCAAAGATATTCATAACCTTGTCAGTGTAAGTCTTGAAAGAAGAAAAAACAATTTATCCCTAATCCATTATCTTTGAGGTTGTCACCTCCTGTCCTGTCTGATGCTAGTATATAACTCTGGACTGTCTCAACCAACCCAGAGCCCCTCTGCTGCAGGTGGCTCTTGGAGGAGCAGTTGCCTCACATGTTTGAATTTACCAATGAATAACTCACCTGAGATCATATTGATTAAAACATGTTTAGGAATGTGAATGCTGTAAAACTGAGCCTAAGAAACTATTGTAGGTACCTCAGTCTGGTCATTGCTGAGGCTTCATCCTATGAATTTCCTCTCTTAACTTTCTTCATGGTCACAGGTCAAACTCCTTACTTCCTGCAAGGATGCCAAGAGAATGCAGAGGCCAAGAGACTAGCAAATCTAATGGCCACAGTATTCCATTTTGCCTACATGATTTTGGTTAAAAATAGCTGGATAATATTTTAGTTTTTTAGAAATGCTAGAAGTAAAATCTGCCTGCATAATTTATAGGCAAAGGAAAAGATCAATTTGGGTTATGAAGAGCAGAATAACACCATGGTGTTAGTGTGATGAGTCACCATGTGTTCAGGGCTGGTTAGTGTTGCTGTCAATAATGGTGACACTAGCTGCTGAATGCAATTCGGAAGGCAAGATGCTATTTAAGCCTAATGTATCGTTACAATGAATAAGCACTTAACTCTTGACTGAATCTTGGCCAATGGGAAAATTGAACCCGTAAGTACAGGAATTGGACCATAGTGTTCATTATCGTAACTCCTGGGCTCACTTTAGACCACCAAGTCCTTTTGATGAAAATCACAGTACTCTGATGGAGGATACATGCCAAAGCTCCAGTTTTCTCTGTTTAGAAAACAATGCTGTGTAGCATATTTTACAAATAGATCAGAATGGTTACCAATGCACAACAAATGTTCTCTTCATGTGTTAGCAATTTTCCTAATACAGGCTAAGGATTGTGCCAAATCAACACGCCAAATGCCTTCCCAACAGCCAACGGGGCACAATGCTTTCACGTTGGATCATGGTCAGAAGGACTGTGTTTGTTCTTTCACATCCAAGACTCCCTGGATATGAGTTAAAGAATAATATACACCTTTTTACTGTTGTGGACTGGTTCCATACATGAATATGGAATTGTAATCTTTATCCCATGTCTACATTTCCCCATTTGTAATGTGGGGGATATGATATCATGACCTTGCAAAGTGGGATGATGTGCATCTGAAAAATACCTCAAAGCTCATGGGTTGAAGATTTTTCTCGCCCATTGTACTAGTGTTCAGAGGTGGGGCTTTTGGGAAATGACTGTATGAAGAGAGCAGTCACCATTGATGCTTAATGTATTTGATGAATTTAGAATTTGACAGGCAATTGAAGGTGAAATTTAGGAGGTTGAACCTAACTGAAGGGAAAGGAGACTTGCGGATAATTGGAGGTGGGGGGCTATATCTAGTTCACAAACCCCCTTTCATTTGCTTTCTAAATCCCAGTCCCCACCATATACTCCCTGCAACAATGTTCTGTCTCAAGACAGGAAATTATCGACTAAAATTTAAAA
This sequence comes from Zapus hudsonius, assembly GCA_004024765.1. NCBI lineage: Eukaryota > Metazoa > Chordata > Mammalia > Rodentia > Dipodidae > Zapus > Zapus hudsonius. Next base: position 3,154 of record PVHP010019699.1, read on the forward strand.
ACCAATATACCAAAATTCTGTTCTCTTTTAAATTGATTTTCTCAGATACTTTTGTTAAGGCAGAAAGAAAATAACATCTAATGAATTGTGGAATAGATCAACCAATTTACTACTGATGAGAGATGAGAAATAAGAAAATTATAACGGACAAGAAACAAATATAGGACATATATATAACCAGAATCATCTAAAGAACTTAGGAAAGAACAAAAAATCTGTTGATAAGATCATTGATAAAACTGGAAGATGGTGAATGATATCAGAATGTTTACACACAGCGAGGACTACATCATTGAGTCATTTTGTAAAATGTGCTCATTTTGGGGCCACTTTTTTATTAACAAACATTGGGGTTTTGTTGGAAGTTTTATTTTTATAAAGGTACACAGTAAACTGATACCCTTTAACAAAAAGGGGTATTTTGTAATCTGTTAAACTGGAATAGAAAAAAATAATTGGAGTAAAGTATTATTGCATATGGAAATTTTTACAGGAACATGTATTTTTTCAAAGTATGTCAATCTTGCATTCTCTTTTTATGGCTCTTGCATATTGCATTGTTATTCCTCTGTAAGGAAAAACCTTTAGTTCAAACACGGTACTGTTTATTAAGTACCTACTGTGAGATGCTCAGTGTGCTCATGGCTTTTACTTTCCCCATTCGTTCTGAATGAACACAAGGACATGTTTACAAGTGAAAAGACATGGACAAATGTGTCTAATTGTGCCTTTTCAAAGATGCAATGGGGCAATAACATACTTGAGTTCAGAACTAATCAATCACCCTAGAACAGAAGGAGAATTTTGATTAGCTTCATACTCAGAAAGCTTTTTCAAAATTTGCTATCCTTACTACATATGGAATTCCAAAGATCGTGCTGCTTTCCCACCTTTGTTCTTCTGCACTGATAGTTTTTAAAATGAAAGCCCTAATCTGTGCAATATAGGATCATTAATTTCTGCATTTTCCACTTGAGCGGCAGCAGTCTGATTATCTGCTGCAGCGAGAAGTCAGCAGCACTGCCTCTGCAGACTTAATTACCCACTGCAGGGCCTTTCTTCTGTGTTACCACGAACAGTCTGGAAATGGGGTCAGAAACATGATTAGAAACTAAATTAGCCACCGAATCCAGAAAACAAACATGGAAACAGATCCAATGAGCCATCATGAGACAGACTCAGTGTCCTATCACACCTGAGTTTATGGAGAGTCACTTGATTTCATGTTCCTTCCAAGAAGGAAACCATATGGCCGAAGCTCTCAATGGCATTCATATCTGGAGAAAATAAGATTCATTAATAGTAATTAAAATGAGTATTACAGTATGGTGGTCAGGGCCCATCTAGGTAGCATGATGTTTTTGAAATTCTGATTTATATCTTACATAAATGTGAGTAAAAAATCCACATAGCTTTAAAAAATCTTTAGAGCAGAACTTAAAAAGAGTGGATAGGAACTACTATTGATTTGCAAGTGATTTCATAATAATTCAACAATTAGGCTTGGTCTTCATCTTATATCTTTCCATAAATTGAGAATTTTTATTATTTACATTTTCGCAGGTACTTTCTAATCACACACAGCTTCTGGACATAATAAGAAAGTGACAAGAGAATTCAATGTCATTTACTACCTGCATGGAAAAAGGAAGGTTTCTCTTGATTTCAGAATTTCCTTTTCAGTGAGCTTAAGAGACAGTAGTGGAAAGTTTAAACTGCAGATGAAACACTGATTCATTGTCATTAACAGAGATAATTGTGTTTGTTTACCATATGGATAGAATTGTTATATGCTGATCTAATTTTAAAGATTCTGGAACAAGATATCTACTGTTTGAAAGTATGCCTAAAAGACAACAAAATATAACAAAATAACAAAAATATTTAAGGAACAGAGAAAGGAGTCAATGAATGCATAATCATCACTAAGAAATCATTCAGTTCCACTTGGAATTAGCTTGCTTGAATATATTGTACACAATTAAATGCAACCAGTTAGTGTATAAAGCTGAAACCAGCAAGTACAGTTCTTCTTTCATTATAATATGAATTCAATAGAAAGTGATTTTTGACAAGTGAACTTTTCTGTCAAAAGTCTTGGGTGAATTAAATGGCTGTATTTACAATGCATTGTTTCTGTATTTCAAGTGGTTACACTCCTGGAACATGGACATACAATCCCTTTGTTAGAAGGCTTCTGTGAAAATTATCTAGGAATCATCATGTCCATTTCCAAAGCAAATAAAAAACAGGGCTTTTCTTCAGATAACTATTCATTTTCTGGGTTTATGTCCATTTAATCTGTATTTTCTCTAATCTCTTTAATCCAGTCTGCCAGCATTGGAAGAGTTCATACTCCATAATGAAAATGTCAGGTCTCCTCAAGTAAAGTAAATGGAGGGTTTGGAGAATTACAGAATGACTGTAGAGGGAGCATGCAGAAGAGACAGAACAAGCAGGATTGTAAATCTTTTTCTTTAATCAACATATTTATTCTTCTGGAGGTAGAGTAGTAGAAGGGGGTAGAGAAAGTGCTTTCTTCCCCACCATGAATTGTCCAGTAATTTGGCAGATACCTCCATTTTGTGACTACAGCCTTGACAAAAGTGAAGACTGAAAGCTCACAGAATTCGTTTTGAAACAACCTTGCAGATGACCTACTATTTCCGGACTTTTCAGAGAACATCAGTAAAGCATAATGTCCAGGTATTATTGAACTGAGGATATTGTCAAGAAGAGAATGATCTCATTGTGGCTTGCTCATTTTTCTAGAGCTATTTTCTCTCATCAACACACTATTGTCCAGTGAGTATAATTTTGGAGCAAAAAAGCTTCACTGTCAATCATGTTGAATACCCCTCCGTTACCTACCTTTTCTTACCGGAGGTAATGGTTACACAAAAATCCAACCAGTTGATCAATATTTATTGTCTACTTGGGGTAAGTTGTGCCTGAGGATATAAAAGATCTAAAAGACATCAAAAAGCATACAGTCCCGTTGAAAAGGCCTAAAATGCCACCATTCATGGCATGAAGTGCACCCCACAAGTGAACAGCACAGAGTGTAGTTTAAGAACTGAGCAGACGCAAATTAGAACCTTACCCTTTCTTCATGAAAGGCATGACTTTACACAAATGAGAGTTTTTTAAATACTTAGTTGTCTCACCTATAAAATGAGAGTCGCATTCTCCAATTTAAAAAGACTTTGAGAAGATTAGAAATATTGCATTTTTGCCACCTGGCTTATAACATGTGCCAAGCACATTGTTGCCAATTATGATGGTGATTGATTGCTCCTAGCAGGTCTATGTATACAGCACACATGCATGTGTTCTCCTGGCTATTTATAAGGTGGCTTGGAAGGCAGAGACTGGCATAGAACACAGACAGAAAATGTAGAAATCTCAGCAAGTGGCACTCGGGAAGTGAGGATTTTATTTTGGAAACATTTGAAAGGCAAGCTTTATTAGACCATGTGAAGAATCAGAGATACTGATTTTAGTTGGACTAGAAATCTATGCGTGAAAGTCAAATATAACATAAAACCATCATCTGAGTTATAAAACACTTCTTAAGGCATTATTTTTTAAAAGAAAACCTTAATGGTATTAAAATTAAATGTTTCTGTTCTCATAAATAAAATGAAAAGCAAATTAAACAGAAAATTTAAGGTATTTAGATGTTTCCAAGATTCATAATATTCTAGCCCATGCATTGAACTATGGCTACAAAGAGACTATAGGAAATAGATCACAATTGGGACCATTGTGTAACTTAGTGAGATACAGTCTCAAAATAAATATATAAAGGAAACGGACATATAGCTCAGTAACAGAGCTAGCATAAGCAAAGCTCTATGTTCAATCTCTTGTAATGCAAAAAAATATAAATAAATGCTGTCAGAGTCAGATCACGCTGCTTGGATGAACCTCCAAACCAGGCACATTATAAGGAAGAAAAGGATTTATTGAAGTTACAGATCGAGGGAAAGTTCTATAATGGCAAAAGAGGTTGGCCCCCTTTCACAGGTCAAAGTAGAGAGAGAAATCCATCACCAGTATCCTACACACACACACACACACACATACACACACACACACACACACCAGCAACAGTCATCTCTTTGAGCTCAGGCTGTTCTTTGTATATCTATCTGTTGCTGGAATTCCAGATCCGCCCCAGAAACACCTTATGGCTGAAGCCTAGGATTATGCCAAGTCAAGGTGATACCTTCTCCACCCATGAGGCTGGAGACAGATTACAAGGTTTAATATACTTTTGAATCTATTGGGAGACATGCATTCAAACTACCACAAATGTAATACATTACTGACAAGTTATCACTGAGAATACACAACAGAATAATATACAAACAACTCACTAGCTAGCACATTACTAAAAAGGATAGCAGAGTGACAGACAAAAATATGAACAGGTTTTATGCACAATGGTCAGTAAGTAAATTAATAAATTAAAAACACAGCAGGCAATGGGATATCCTAGCATAATACCTCAAAAAGTTTTCCAAAACATGGGGCAGTTGTTGACCTGATATTAACAAATATGAGCTCACACAATATGAGCTGGTAAAATCATTTAGAAGATCTCTCGAAATGGTCACAATTTAACATATACAAAGCTTAGAACTCCTAACCTTGGAATCTATGCAACAAAAATCTGTAGAAATGTTTACCAAGAGGCCTGTATTAAAATATCCATAGAAATACAATTGATAATAGAATTTCGATTTCAATAGTAGAATAGATGAATAAATTACAGTATGGAGTTGACAAATAATGAACAGGCACTAGATGCAATAAGAAGGCTGTATTTCCCAATCCTAACAGTGGGTTAAAGAAGTGCTTCCTTTTAGATCGATTTGTCATTACAATGTTCACATTTTCGAATGTAAACACCAAGCAAGATGATGATTCTAAGTGGGGGGTATGGTAGTTTGAATGGATGAATAGATTCAGAAGTTTTATTAAAACTTGTCCTCAACTCCCTAGCTGGAAAATGGGACAGTGTGGGTGGACCCTAGGGTCCAGCCCTAAGATGTTACTTGGGCAGATCAGGAATTCCTGCTTAAGGTATGCAGAGAGCAGTTTGAAAACTGCCTGGGTTCCCTACTCTTTGGCTTCCTGAGTGTGCTTGGTTTTGCAGGTGCTGGTAGTGTTTTTGTTGTTGTTGTTGTGGTTGTTGTTGTTGTTTTCTCTGCTTGGATCTGTATGTTTAAAATAAACCCCTTCTTCCATCCATAAGCTGTGTCTGTTTGGAAGTTCATCCAGCAACTGAAGGTGACTAACAGAGGGCCTTTGGAAGGGAATGCAAGGGACCTTCAAGCAGCAAGACCTCCACCAGCAGGAACTAGTCCACCCACAGTAAGCATTCTGCTAGTAGCAAGGGCCCAGCAGCAACAAGGTTCCACATCCCAGATGCCATTTTAAAGCTCTCACCAGATACTGAATCAGATTGGCAGAAATACATTTCAGTTCTTTGTAAATTTTATGGGGTCAGCTAGTTTGTTATAGCCACATGAATGGACTAAGACCATAATATATAACAATTTATATATATTCAAGTAAATAAAAGAATTATATGTAGGAGTAGAGATAATAACAAATAATAATAATAATAATAATAATAATAATAATAATAATAATGCATTATAAGTGTGAGCAGAAGGATTTATTATTCATGACCAGGGAACAGTCATTTGACAAGAGTAAAGGGAAAAATATTCACAGCATTCATAGAGAAAAGGAATTGTGTCCTATTGACACTAATCAAAAATAAATAAATAAATAAATAAATAAATAAATAAATAAATATAATTCACTGTGAACTGGATAGTGTACTTAGTAGAATTTTTGACACAATAATAATTACCCACAGACTATTCTGCAGGTACCTATGGTCAAAAAAACAATAACCTAAAAGATGTTTTCAAGTAACATAAATGCTTTCAGAACAAAAAACAGAAAATTTATAAAGAAACAAAAGTTCCTTCACCCAACAATGTAAGATTCATAATGTCTGGCATACAATTAAAGATCACAGGCGTGCACAAGAGTAAAAAATGCAGCCAATAATGAGAGTTATCAATGAGTCAGAGCTGCCCCAGAACTGACACAGATGTTCAAATTAGCAGATCATTACACTAAAAGAGGTATTATAGCTGAATTCCATATGTCCCAAAAGTTAGGTAAAAACGTGAAATATATATATATAAAAGATGGGGATAAAACTTTCTAGAGATTAAAACTACAATGTCTGAGATGTGAATGACACCCAGAGGATTTTACTACAAATTGGACATGCAGAAGAAATCACTGTGAGCTTGAATACAGAGTAATAAGAAAACACCCAAATAAAATATAGAGCAGTTTCACATCATTCATGTGTGTGTGTGTTTTGTGTTTCTTTCATGCATATAATATATTCATATTTAATATTCTATTAATATATTATGTTCATATATAATATATAAATGAGAAGAATAGAAACATTAAAGAGACTATCATATGTGTAGTTGGAGTTTATGAAGAAAATAGAAAAAAAGAAGCAATACTTGAAGAAAATAATGACTGAAACCATTCCAAAGTTAATGAGTATTCTAATCTTGCATATTCCAAAAGCTCAATGAATCTAAAATGCAAGAAACATTAAGGAAACTACATTAAGACTGATCTCATCATAATCAAATTGCTCAAAGCCAGTGATAAGCAGAAATTCAGAATAGCAGCCAGCCACAAAATAAATGTCATATACAAAAATAACAAAGATAAGAATAATATTAAATTTCCTGTGAAATAAATCATTTCACTGGAAGTTCTCAATGGAACGCAAGAATAAAACTGTCACAGTAAATATTACACAGATATACATGTTATTGATTTCATTATTTCAAAAGAAACAACACACTTCCCATTCCTCCCTTTTTCTTCTCCCCTAGAAACAGCTAACTTACTTTCTTCTATAGATTCTGGACAGTTTGAAATGAAAATATAATATCCTATATGTCCATACATGCCAGAAATATTTCACATACCACAATATTTTCATCATTTAATCTATATTGTAGCATTAATTGATATTCTATTCTTTGCTGTGGCTGAATGATGCCCATTGCATGGATACATGGTTTGTGAACTTGTCAACTGATTGACATTTTGTTGTTTCTACTTTTGAGTATATAGAGTAATGCTAACATAAACATTTGTGTACAAGAAGTTTACAGTTCTCTCTTGTATAAATGAACTAAAGAGACCATCAGATCAGTATGTTTATCATTTTTTTTAGAAAATGTCAAATTATTTTCCATAGCAGATGCACCATTCGACAATTTCTCCAAGAGTGAACAAGGATTTAAAATTCCAATACTTGCTATTGTCTGTACTGATGATATTGAGGTCATATTGTGGTATGCTTGGCAGTTTCTTTGTGTGAAATATTTTTTATTTTTGTTTGCTTACTGAAATTTATACATCTTTTAGAATTGTCCATGTACGTCTTCCATTTTATTATCTTCCTACTTTTATGGTAGCATATTTGAAGCATAAGCTATTTTTATTTTTGTGCAGTTGAATTTATTTTTCATTTTTCACTTATGCCTAAATGTAAAAATTTTCACCAAATGAAGAAAATTGTTAGAAGGCAAAATCAAAAGTAAAAATACTTTCAGACACATAGTAAAAGTGACCCCTCCCCCCAAAAAGAAACTGAAGAGGTTAGTTTAAACGATTCGCAAACTTGAGGCCTCTGTTATCACCACTGTTCTGATGTCCCTGCAGCTGTGGCTTCCTCCCCACACATGCATTCATTGGTGCATTTATTGAACAGCGAAAAACCAGTAAACTAAACGACTTATTTCCTCAGGCAGCTTCTAGAGGCAGCTAACCCACCACTGAGATAGGGGTATCTCAGATCTCAGGTTTGCTTCTGGAAGCAGCTTGCCCAATTCTGTATAGGAATTTTCCAGAGGTTACTTTTTCCTAGATTAGGGATCTGCCCCAACTAGGTCAAGAAAACAAATAATTTCCAAGATCAAGCTGATCACGCAACAATGATGAAGGAAATTATCAGCATTACATGAAATTCCTAAACTAAGTGTGAGGTGGTGCATGCTTGTGACTCCTAAATTTGGTAAGTACAGGCAGGAAAACTGAGAATTCAAGGCCTACTACAGCTACTTAGGGAGTTCCTGGACAGCCAGAGATACATGGCACCCTGTATCAAAATGCCAAAAAAGGTACGTTAAGAGTATATGATGCTAATAACATAGTCACAAAATTCAAGACAGAAAACAAAAAAAAATTAAACATGTAAATGGACAAATTCAAATTCTTATCCAAGATGTCAATGTTGTTCTCTCCATATTTTATATATAATGTTTAAATAACTCAGAATATGAAATATTTGAGTGACAAAATCAACCAGTTTAACCAAATTGGATGTTATAGAACAATCCACACATCAGTTGGGAAAACTGCTCTTTATTTAAATGTACATAGTATGTTTAGGAATGCAAAATCGTTTTAGCCATTTTTAGTTTCCGTCAATTTAAATGATGGAAATATTCAGCATTTTCTATAGTGACACAAAATTATACATGAAACATGAACGTGTGGGAAAAATAATATGTTCCTAATAGATGAGAAAGAATAAATGATAATTAAGAACTTTGTAAAATGACTAAAAGGAAAACACAACATACCCAAATTTGTACAATTCTACTAAAAAGTTGTTTAAGAAAATGTTTAAAGCACTAAATTGATTTATGAAAGATGTTCGAATCAATCACAGTTGTATTGACTTTGAGAGATACGGACATGACAAACAAATTAATTCCAATGTAAGTGTAAAAAGAATACAGCTGGAAAAAGATATTTTAAAAAGTAGAGAAAATGAATGAAACAAAAGTAGTTCTTTTATAAAAAGCAATAAAGCTGATATAATCTAGGCAAATTACAGAGGAAGAGAAAGGGAGAGAAGAAATTAATAAAGATAAACATGACAACTTAAATGAAATAAGTCAATTTTTGTAACCTGTGTAATTTATGATATTTTGATGTGCATATATGCCCACAAAGCCATTACTATAATCAAGATAATTAACAAATCTAGCACCATAAAGTTTTCCATGTTCCTTTGCAATTCTTCCCTTCTACTTCAACAGAGACCCCTTTTTTGAGAGACAAAAGCTACCACACCTAACTTAAAGAAATGATCAGAATACCTCTCTAGCTATTAAAGAACTTGATTACTTAAAATGTTTCTTGAAACAAAATCTTTAAACTAAGAAATTCTTACTATTAAAGAAGATATTTATGTTCAACATACTATAGTATAAAGATGATTTAAATTCAAAAGAATCTTCTAGAAAATTGAAGAGTATTTCATCCCAATCTGCTCTAAGAAGCAAGTATTACCCTGCACCCCAAACTAGAAGAAATGTTAAGGTAAAAAATTACTACAGACCAGTATTATTCATGACAGTTTCTTGCAAATAAAATTTTTTAAATATGTATCTTAAAAATGACAAAGATGGGTGGGTATCTGGGATACAAACTTGGATTCACATTTGAAAATTGATCAATGTAATTCATCACATTAAAAGAACAAAATGTAACAGACCACAATCTCTCCAGGTGTGCACAAAAATTGTTTTTAAAAAAATTAAACTTTACTGATAAAGACTTCAGAAAAGTAGGAATAGAAAGCAGTCTCCAGACTGTCAAAACCCTACAAGTTGTCATTCAGTTTTTGGTGAAGTGCTGATTGATTTCCATTCTGGATGAACAATATACAGATACCTCCTCTCCTGATTTTTGTTTCTTTTTGAACTTATTAAATAAAGAAAGAAAAGGAAAATATATGCTTCTAGATTAAAACAGATATAAAACTTCCTTCATTGGCCGATAGCATCTTTGTCTTCACAGAAAACTTGACAGAATCATCAGAGCTGCCAGATCTATTGAATTCACCAACATTCCAGAAAATAAGACCATATGCAAAAGTCAAATGTATCTCATGTGTACGGAAAATTGAAATTTTCAAGGAACAAGGAAGAACTCTTGGAAATATGATGGTTGAAATAAACAACAAATAGAAGGCTTGATAGATGCAAGTGAAGGGGAGCCAAGGAAACACACCTAAGTGTCAGAGGAAATCAGGCACTTACGGAGGTGTACCACCTTCCTACTGAGAGAACTAATAACATGTAATGCTGAAAATTATCGGAAACAATACAAGTAAAGTTAACAGAAATGTAGCATAGGATTTTTCCTGGTCAGTGTTCACCAAGGTCAAAATGATAAATGAAACACACACACACACAAACACACACACACACACACACACACACACACACACACACACTATTCTGAGATACAGCACCATAAACATTTTGAATAATTGAAATTTTAAAAAAAGAAAAGGAACCACCTAAAACTTGAGAAATATTCATAATAGGTTATATGTAAAATGAAAACTGAGGATTGTATTTTAACTAAAATTCTGGAAGTTAGAAGAGAGTATGTTATGTCATCCCAATTCTAAAGGAAATTTGTATTCTATATAACTCCAGGCACAGCCTACTATATGAACAGAGACTAGACAGCTTAGATAATGGCTAAAATATTATTACTGTGACATCAGGCAGCTACTAGAACTAAAGAATAGGCAAGAGAACTAAGAAAAGGGCATTATCAGGTCTAGGGAGGTAATATTCCTACGCAGAAAAGAATGAAGGGAAAGTTTCAGAATGTGAGTTGTGTAGGACGAGTAGCTGGGATGCATGGAATAGGAAAGAATGCTTCCAAAAGCAATAACTTTTAAATGTGAAAAGTTAAGCAATAGTGACATTTACAAAAGTTATGTTATTATATTTGGTTAAATTATTTACAAAAAGTTACATCATTTAGAATTGTGGAGGTAAATAGTAGGAGACATACATAGACAGCTTTCAAATAGTTACTTCTGGGGTTTAAGCATGAGGACAAGGAATTAAAGAAAACCTACTGGTTTTCTTTTTCATACTCGAAAGTATTGGATGTTTGATAAAAATGTGCAGATCTTCATCAAATATAAACAAGATGCTATATAAGAATATGCATTCTCATATCTTACCAAGTTAATGGAATCTCTGAAAACTGAACAAATTCTGGTATACTTCACGGTGCAATACCTGTCTCATATTGGAAAAGAAATTATTATTATTATTATTTAGTATCATAAAAAGATTTGTTTTCTTCTCTGTTCATAATTCTTAAGCATAATTTTAGGAATTTCGCTTGCAAATACATTCCTTTAAAAGTACTTATAAAATCATCTACATATATATGTATGTATGTATAATTTCTTTTTTATTAAATTATTTATTTTTATTACTTTTCCATATTAAGTTACATTATTTAATGGGCAAACAATAAGTTGTTATACCCAGATCCCCAATGCCCCTCTTCCCTATCCCCGAGCAGTTGGATATCCTCCTCCTTGGGTAGTCTGGATCAGTCCTTGGGGCAGGGGACCATGGATAGCCTAGAGTTTCCTGTTATCATATAGGTATCTCTACTCACAGTCATCATATAATTATATAATCCTCTACTCACAGTCCTCAATGAAGACAGAATACTGAGAAGTGCAGTGGTGTGTGAAAACTAAAAATACAATGAACTTATTAGTATTCCTGTAATTTTGTTTTAGTTTTAGATATGGATTCAGGTCAATTCCTATTTTACCCCTATCAATTCGTCCATCAGAAATTATAATTACCTTTATTCTTGACATTAATTACTTTTACCAATAAACTATATAATATTCAAAATTATTAAAATTGTATTATATAAAGAAATGTCTTAATTCACAATGATTATTTGGTACCATTGATAATTATATTATTTTGTCTACAGAAAAATGGCACTATTCAAGATAAAGGGTCTTAACAGATGAAAAAAAACCCATCCTACATAATATGAATACACTGAAGCCCTCAAAATTCACTAAACAGATTATATGTTCATGTGAAAAAATGATTTAATGGTTTGGATATGTTTAAAATACTTTTATACATTTTCTAAAGTGATATTTTAATATTTCAATATTTCTTATTTTTACCAACTTTTTTCAACTAAAAATGTTAGAGTTTTAACTTCTATTTTCTCTGTACTGATTCACACATGTATAGGTATTTGTTTTATTCTGCAGAAGATTCAAGGGGACTCCACTTCTAAGTGCCTGGAATTCTATCCCTGTCCATCCCTTTCTCTGCAGATGCTTCTCTACAATGCCCAGCCCTCTCTGGCTTCTTGTGTTCAACCTTTGTCACTTCTACTTGTCTTTGCTTGTGCACATTCCCAGGGCCAGAGCCTGGAAGTGTCTGGAGGCAGGAAGCTCACATTTCAACTTCCATGATTTTCTTCTTTCAGGATCATAGCCTGAAAATTATCATTCAATAGTTTTTTTCCTAGATTTAATTTTTTTAATAGGACGAAGACAATGCTGGTTCCACAAACTCAGTCATAGCAACAAAGAGAAACCAGTTATAGATTTTTGATCTATTAGTCAGGTGGGTTCATAAATAAAGTGTGTAAAAGCTGTGCTAGAATAAGTAACAAGTACATGAAATCATTTGATTTTCTCAACTTCTATATTCCCAGAAAAGAACTTGTAGTAGCAGAACACTATGCATGCGGTGGAAACTTCAGCTTGTTTCCTTGTAAAATACTAAAAATATTAAAGGTTCAGACATTTATATTTCAAAAAAACATAGGGTCATTGGATTTCTAACATGTTCAATAATACTAAGCAGAGATTTACCAACTCTCCAAATAGTGTTAATATCTTCTCTAACTTTCTCTCACTAGTCACTGTTGAGAAAATCATGATACTCAGGCTGGATTTGTTAATAGTTTACAAGCTCCAGGGTAGCACTCTGTAGTCAGCATAAGGTATGAGGCAAGGCTGTGGCTTCTGATGACGGGAAATGGTGATCCTATCAACATTTAGACATAGAGGACAGAGGAGGACAAACAGAATAAGACATCAAACCAGAAGGACTACTTGGAAAATGGGGGCCAGTTCTGTGGAAGAGGAAGGAGAGGGGACAAGAGAAGGTAATAAGTGGGGAATATGATCATGTTACAGTACGCTCATGTACTAAATTCTTAACTAAAAATAAATAAGAAATAAACTTGAAATATAAAAGAACTGATTTTTTTGTGGGTAAAAGAGAAAAGAAGCAGGTTCTCCATATGTGCCGTGGCTGCCTGCTTATTCATATGGTTTTGGATGGATTAATCTGTTTCTTTAAATTTACCAGCCAATTTTATCTAACACCTGTTTTGACTACTTCTCTCTAAATTTGAATGTGAGCATCCAAGTATAATTTTTAACATTATGCTGCCTTTCATGGCACAGTCTATTTCTTTTTCTTATTTGTTTTCTTCAGTCTACTCAGTTAAGTAGCCTCTTTGCAAGCATGTGAGCTTTTTAAATCCATGGCTATAGTATGGGTTGTAAGAGTAATGATGTCTTTACCAAATTTCTTCCAAACACTCACTGTTCCATTGTGTCTAAATTTAATGACATCACTTCAAAAACAATTATTTTGATGGCCAGTATCAGGGAAGGACTTACATAATGAGGTTGTCTCGTTGGATTCTAACTTTTGCTGAATGTTTTGTTATGTTATGTCTTATAGTATAAGCATTTCACACATCACTAAATATTTGGAGCTCATAAAAGTTTATTTAAAAAAAATAGGTGTGACCAAATAGTAAGTGGCTGAAGTGAAGATTCCAACTTAGAATTTTAGAGTTCACAGTCACTAGTCTAGGATTGCATCGGAGTGTGGTTGTCATGGGTAAAACTCAACCCCAGTGAATTATCTTAAAGGTTGTAAGAGGTGATCTGGAAAATGCTGTCAAATATTTATGTTCCAAAGTTGTTTTCAAGACTTGAGGCGGGAGGAATTGGTGGCCTAGAAATACTTCTTTGTCATCTCTAGTAGATGAAAAGAGAAAGAGGACCATAGCTCACTTTCAGCACCCCCCCCCACACACAAACACACATTTCCCTCACAATATAAACCTCTGCTTGGCAGTAACATTCAGTCAGCATTGTGTGTTTCCAGTTCTGGATTTAAACTGACAGGTAGTGAATCTTATAACTATATCAGGAGTTGTAGTCATTTCACTAAAATATACTTGGCCATTTCTGTTATTGGTGGCTGAGATAATGGGCTACTGCGGCCATTTCACCATGTTAATATATATGGAAGAATCAGTATATTGACAAAATTTGTTTCATTGCCATAAAGGGGCTACTATGACTTTAGAGAAGTCATTAAACATTCTGTCTCTTTTCCTACATTTCAAATATGAGCGAAATATTTCTCCCATTACAGCTGAATAATGTGACTGAGTAATAGTGACTCAAAGCAATAGGAAGGCATTCTAAAGAGTTTTGACTGTATAAGTGAATGCAGGATACCATGGTTGTCCCAAACGCAAAATCTAGGATCTCATCAACAGGACGACTTTGGATGAGACCAGGCTAGGAATGGTAGCATATGGAAGAAGACAAGAATGAGTAGAAGAATTTAAGTAATATTTGAATTATTGTGTGGATTTGAAATTAGCCCAAATCTCTGAGGACAATATTTTATTGTCCAATTGAAGTACAGGTGGAATCATTGAGGAATTCAGGAGACATTGCTGCCTGATCTTTTCCATCATAGACTGTATACCTGGGAAATATGAGAAACATATTATTTTTAAAGCATTATTCCTCAGATCATGTTTGTCATAGAAATCATGTGGGTCTTCCTGCTTCTTAAGCTTCCAGCAACTCTCTAAGGCTCTTACAGTCCCATCTTAACAATGACTACACACAGGAAGGAATGAGTGGATTTATTCTCTGGTCAGTTTAAGTTCAAACATTTTAGGATAAACTATTTTAAATGAAGCATTATTTTATTTTAAAATAATATAGGTATCATGTTTAATTAACTCGTTCAGCATTTGACTATATGTAGTTCTCGGTAAGTTATGGTCTCAGTCTCTTGCTTTTAGAGTTTTTGTGGTTTGGAGTTAGAATATTGGGAAGCCTGAGCTTTATGCCTTTTTATTATGTAAGATTATATTTTCAACACAGCTTTTGAACACCGCTTTGAGCTGTGGATCTATTGAGGTGTATAAGAGTCTGTCTTTCTCATGTAGCACCATGAAGGAGAAGACTGCACAGAGGGCTTGTGGTTGAACAAGATGAAAAGTGCTTTCACTGAGGTCCCCACAAGGGGGTCTCTGAGAAGACATCAAATAGGACCATTTGGTAACACTGGGCAGAGCCCGCAGTGTTGACTGCTGCGGACATGCTGGCCGGTACTGCACAGAGAGGACAGATCATTTTGGAGATTCAATGTTGTAGTAGCAACAGAGGGTAGCATTTGGAACAACATGAAAAAAACCCAAGGATGACCTTGGACTGGCAATAGTTATCACCGGGAACTCATCTGTGTTGCTATTTCCTACATTTGTATTACTGGCATTTATTTACTGGCATTTATTTGGCATGTGTTCTTACAGATAATGTAGAAATGAATAAAAGTAAATGTGAGAATCTGCATGGGATATTCAAAATGCTTTGCCATTTTTATAAATGCTTTCAACATCCAAATATTGATATCCATAGGGTATTCTGGAACCATTTCCCATGGATACTGAGGGATATGTAAGGGTTTGTGCCTCTCAGAATATCACTTGTTGTCATAGTCAGGCACACACCACTGGGATGAATCTCCACACCAGGCACAGTTTTGGGAGGAAAGTATTGAAATAACAGGTCCAGGGGAAGTTTCAGAATGGCCAAAGAGGCTGGCCTCATTTCACAGATCCAATCAGAAAGAGAGACCCAGCACTAGCAACTGCAAAACCAGCAAGCACACTTTAACTAGCAAACAGCAGGACTTCCTGACCTCAGCTCCAACTACTCTTTGCATATGTATTGTGGGAATTTCACATCCACCCCAAAATCACCTTAGGGCTGTGTCATGGTTTGATCCAGGTGTCCCCCACAAACAAATGAATGTGTTCTGCTAGATCGATCCTCAGCTGATGGCAATTCGGGAATTAGAACCTCATTAGAGCTGTGTTGTTGGGGGTGGGCTTATGGGGATTATAAGACACCTTCCCCGCCGCTGTTTGCAGTGCTGTGGCAGAGGTGATGTCCAGCCCTCTGCTCATGCCATCGTTTTCCCTGCCAGGATGGAGTCTCCCCTCGAGTCCATAAGCCAAATAAACCCATTCCTCCATAGCCGTTTTTGCTTGGGTTCTTTCTGTGCAGCAACTAAGACATCCTGGACTAAAGCGAGACCCTACCTTGAACCCCCCCAAAAAATACACATTGTATTCTTTGAAGCCATTTTTCTCCATTTTTTCAGAGATAATACCTATTCTGAATATTATATTTTAATACTCATGGCTTTTTCTATGTATGTGTATTTTAACAATATATTAATATCAATATTTCTAAACTTATGTGAAAATTATGTAGACACCATTGCCTTCTACTTTCTATACTTCAACATTACAGTTAAAAATGATTTCTAATTCTTTTATTTTCATAAGGATGAGTTTTAATGTGAGATTTATTCCATAATGTATCCACTTTCCTATAAGTGGACATTTATGGTATTTCTAATTTCTTGCATACACATCTGTGAGTTTTTTGAAGTTTTTCTAGTTCATACATTAAAGGGAAATTTTATGACTCTTTATTAGATCTTTCAAAGTTGTTTTTCAAACTGATAGTCATATGTGTTCTCTGAACATTCAGAGTTTACTTGGAATTCAGGTTCCCCCCTTTTTGAAGTACTTTTAGAAGTTTTATCTTAATTTTCATTCATTCAAAAAAGTGTTTATACTTTGATAAGCATTATCTAATTTTGGAAAGGTTTAATAATTTCCATTTCAGTCACTAGAACATGACAGAACTGTCTCATCCTGGCGAGCTCTGCTACAATCTCTCCTTCAACTTTTCTTGATTTCCTTGTTAGACAGGGTTATCATTCATTTGTGTTTGGTCCTTCTGTGAAATACTTAGTATAAGAACAATTATCCTCAAAGAATATGTACCAATTTATTATAAACACTGTAAAAGCAGAGATACAGTTAATGTGGTCCCAGATTATGAAAAGTGAGCCATCCTTGAATTTCCACTTGATCATAAAACATTAATTTTTGTATACATTCCTAAATTGCTTTTGTTGGAAATATATGTAAAATGCACACACACACACACACACACACACACACACACACACACACACACACGACTGTCTCTTTAAATTTTGGATTTCTTTGCACAAACTTTTTGGGGTGTGTGTGTGTGAAAGAGAGAGAGAGAGAGAGAAAGAGAGAGAGAGATACAATGTGCATTTTCATGTGTGTACATGTTCTTCTTTGTGAGTCCAAACACACATGAGCCACCACATGGGTGTGGTGGTCAAAGGACAACTTTGGGTGTCTGTCCTCACCTGGCACCTTGTTTTGAGGCATGGCCTTTCATTCTCATTGCTGTTCACTACTGTGTTTGCCATGCCATTGGGTCCATGAGATCTTTGGAAATTCTCCTGTCTCTACCTCTCATCTCACCATAGGCTGGGACTACAGAGTCTTCCTTCTGACTTTTACCTAGGGAATAGGAATATGACCTTAGGTACTAAGCCTTGAATGGAAAGTACTTGGTCAACTGACCAATCTCCCCAGCCACTCAAACTTTGGAATTCCAACTAAAATCCACAAAATCAGCAATAATTTCAGAAAGTTGAAAGCATCAATCTCTATGTTCTTTAGTGTAGACAATTACAAATACCAAGATGATCTGAAATGAATATGATCTTAAGTAAAATCTCTCTGTGATAATCTTAAAAAATCTCTGGATCATTTGTGATACATTTTGCTTCTAAACCTGGTAACTTCAAAACACACACATTTGAAGAATTATACAAAGATTTTTTTTCTGCTGAAGTGGTGAAAGGAATTTATTTGCAGTTTTTTGAAAAAGTGAAAGCTACTCTCTGTCATTATTGACTTTTACAGGTTTGCAGCCTTTAGTAATTAGCCTTTGCTTACTGCTGAAATCCCTTTTGATTTAAATATCAAAATTTTAAAAAGAGATAGATGTGTTGCTATACACAGCTATGCCAAAGTTTGTGTTGTGTGATGTATTTCACTATATCTGATCAGAGATTTAAGCTCGTTTCTAGAGGTTAATTATAAATTTTGCACCTATAGCTAAAGTGTCAAAATCTGCCTTTTTCAGTCTTGAAGAAAATGAGTCTTTTTTTCCCAAGGGTCCTGTGGTCAGATTTGACACTACAAAGACTGCTTTCTTTTCTACATCCTGTAGGAGTGGAAAGAAAGTCAAAAATAGAAGATGACAAATGAACTTTAAAATGTTTTTTAACAAATGAACTTTTAAGTGTCTGCTTCACATGGGTCTTATCATCATATTTGCTTTGTTAGAATGCAGAAAATTTGAGTGTAGCTATAGAAGAATGTGTTGGTTCATAGACAAAATATGTGAAGAAGTATAACTTATTATGATATGGAATTCCTTTAATTCTGGTCTATGAAATTCTGCATATTTTCAGTAAACAATAAAATAATAAAATATTTACTTACTCAACGTAATATAAAGCTTTAGAAAGTGATGATTTATAAAACAGAGAATCAATTCAATAAATAAAATGTTTAAAATTGTTTATATCATCTTACCTATGTTATTTTCGATGTTAATCAAATTGACAGACAAATAAAGTATAAAGATGTTTATCAGTAACTGGAAGGGGTGGTTGGGAGAGAGATGGGAGATATTGGTCAAAAGATGCACAATTTTCCTTAGAGAATGGGAATAAATTCAAGTGATTTCTTGGATAACATGTGCTTGTGGCTAATACCAATGTATTATATTCAATGTATTATATAATATATATATTCTTGGAAAGTGCTAAAAGAGTAGGTTTTGTTTCCACCACACACACATAAAAATGATATGTGAAATAACACATGTAATAGATATCTTGATTTCTCTGCAGTACTGCGTGTATATCTATTTTTCAAAACATGTTGTATGCCTTAAATACCTATATCTTTTATTTGTCAATTTAATAGCAATGCAAAGCAATCTCCCCTCCAAATAAATCTTTTTTTTTCATTGAAAATGAACTGATTTTTTTTTAAATTTTGTGATAGTTTACTTGAAAAGGGACACAACTAATACAGCATTCAATACAGTTCCAAAGAATTTCTATTGGGAAACATGTTGTCATGGTTTGATCCAGGTGTCTCCCACAAATAAATAAATGTGTTCTGAATGCTGGATCCTCAGCTGATGGCAGTTCAGAAATTAGAACTTTGCTGGAGCTGTGTTGTTGGGGGCGGGCTTATGGGGTTACAAACCAGCTTTCTCTTGGCAGTTTTTGGCACACCTTTCTTCTGCCCCTCTTCTCATGCCATCATTTTCCCTGCCAGGATGGAGTCTCCCCTCGAGTCCTTAAGCCAAATAAACCCATTTCTCCACAAGACACTTTTGTTTGGGTTCTTTCTGTGCAGTAACTAGAAAGTTGACTGCAACACATATCTTTAAAATCCCAGAGAAAAACTTTATCTAATTTATCTCAGTATTTTACTCTATACCTCTTTTTTTCTGAAGATAGACATTTATTTTTGTGTTACAAATAGAATGTTACAGCATTCACAAAGATAATCCCAGAAAAAAAACCTCACTTATATTGTTGGTAACAGTTCTATAATATTTTTTCTTGAAAATATGTATTTACTAAATAAAGTATGAACTGATATTTTCTCAAGATAAAAATAGTCTAAAGTTATGTAATTTATAGCGCGAACATTGAAAATATTTGTTTTCATATTTAGAGACGATTGCTGGCTGTTGGACTGATTCTGGTAGGAACACTTATGGTACTGAAATGAATCTTAAAAAATAACCTATACAATATGAATATGAAAAGATATGAAAAATATTTCTTTCGAATGTTATAATAGCATCAATAATTCTCATTTATTAAAATTCACTATTTGCAAAAAGAGTTTGAGTGGTCAATGTTTTTATTAAAATGGAAGTATTATATGTTATATGTTGAAAACAGCAGTTACAATTGGAATAAGACTTTAAAATTTTTCTTCATGTAATAGTTTTAAAAAATGAAGCAATCTATCAGCTCTGATTCTTTTTATCTTATTAATGAAATACAAAAAAAAAGAAAAAGAACTCACAAATAAGGAAATTTTGCAATGCATAAACTTGCTTGAAAAACTCACTTAGCTTCTTTCTTCTATTTTGAGACCAGTGAGAACTTTCACAGGAACAGGTTCTCAAATATCTTGTCATTTGGGTCCAAATTTTACCAGGCTTGTGTGCCTTCCATCCTTGTTAACCTAGAGCTCTGCAAATTGGCTCAAGTGAAACATATGCACTGGAGAATCCCTGGGAAACATTTCCTCGTCTACTTTTACTGCAACTGTCGAGCTGATTCATGTCTAATAGCTGAGAATATTCCTCCAAGACCCCAAAAAGCTCAGATCTACTGTGCTCCCTCAGCCCATGAAGCTGACTATGCTTGCAGAGACGCTTCCCATGTCAAAATACAAAGCAGGCTCAAGAGATTTCTCAATATATCCTGTCTGAGAGATGATACTCTAGAGCATAGGTCTCAATGTATTCTGAAAAACATGACAAGAGAGAGAAAGAGAGAGAGAGAGAGAAGTAAGGGAGGGAGGGTGATAGAGAGAACTTTTATTTTTTGAAGTAATTTTAATAATGTCATTTGAAGAACCTCTTTTCATAGGACTATGGCACAAATGCTTACACTGTGGTTTAGAAGGTTAATC
Source organism: Zapus hudsonius (assembly GCA_004024765.1). Classification (NCBI taxonomy): domain Eukaryota; kingdom Metazoa; phylum Chordata; class Mammalia; order Rodentia; family Dipodidae; genus Zapus; species Zapus hudsonius. The sequence continues at coordinate 24,070 of PVHP010019699.1, forward strand.
TGAAAAGGAAAAGTAACTTCCCCTCTGTCAACTGCAGCACTAATTTTGATATGCAGTAATTTTCAGCCTTCCGTTGTCTTTCATTACAACCATTTCTTACCCAATGTCCACCCCATTAATACCTTGGTACAATCACCTCATTGTTTCTCCAGACATGCATTTCTAAATAGTGAGCGTGTGTTCCCCATTCACTGTGTATTTTCAGTCAGTCCCCATAGAAGATAGTTGTAAATCCACCTTCATTGTGTCATTCATAGACTCACTGCTTTGCGGTAGAAACATGTTACTGTGAACCTTAGGATTTTTCAATGGATACACTTTATGTACATGAACAATTGTTGACACCAAGCTAATACTCTCGCCTATAAAGGGTCATAAAGCCCACCAAGGTACAGTGGGCCAATTTTGGGAGAAAAGTTTTTACAAAACTTTATAATAATTACCCAAGTCTGAACTCTTACATGAACCATAGTTATTGGAGAAATGAGATTGTTTCTCTACCTAAAGATATATTGATTTAGCCACTGAATTTTATTGCTAATCTTGAGCCAGGATTTCAATCATAGCTCTATCATTCACTTGTTCTGTAAACCTTCAGCATATTACCTATCCTTTCATCTGTTTCTGTATAATGGAGATATGTTCATCTCCAAAGACTTATAATGAAGATGAAAATGCATTTGCTTTGAGACATTACTCACGAAATGCACAGGTAGGAAGTGGAATGTTAACATTTAGACCCCAAATTTTCTTGGAACTGTCCAAGAGATCTTTGGCTGATATTAGGTACCACAATCTGTCAGTGTACTGTATACCCCTCCACTCCACTCCTCTGAGTTTATTCTCTTCCAATATCCCCGACATGTTCTTATTTCTTTTTCCTTCAAGTAATAATTTCTTTTAACTAAAGTAATTTTTTTATATTTACAGGATGAGATTAGTATTAATGAGATTTTCATATCTAAAAGATCAATGGACTAAAAAATCTGAATTAAATTCGATAATTAGTAAAGTATTTCAAAGCTTTCACTGTCTATTGACACTTTTCATTGAGAAATGTGAGGTTACCCAAAGATGTAGGCAATCGTTAAATCAATTTCTATTTGAATTTTATTCCATAATGTTTGCAAGGATGTTTACTGAAGACACCAACCTTGCATATATCAACTTGACATTTTCAGTAATATAACACACTGTAACTATATCAACTTTCATGAAGGCCATTGGAAATCAGTAAGAGAGAAATTGCAGCCTTCCTTAGGACAAGCCCATGAGTTAGAATTCTAGCACTTTAATGCATCAACCTTTCCACAGTGAATGCTACACTGTGATCACTTATTAATATGTCTTGCTGCATGATCTTCACATTTTCTGTTTTACGACCTGATGCAATTGGCTGTTATGTATTTCCTCTAACTTGAGCATGTGATACTACAAGCCAACAGAGACATATTTCAATCTAGACTCCAATTACTCTAAAACTGCAGTTTTCTAAGTTCTTATCAATGCTGATATAGGCCTTTGTCTGTTTTTTACACTGATATTTTAAATTTTGGAATTAATTTTGAATGTTAACATTTTATATCTTATTTGTATTATGTTAAACCATTGAATTTTCATTGACCTTGTATCAATAATGATCATGTACTTAATATGCTACCATGTGTATGCAGTTTTTCATCAAGTGAGGTTACTACCCTTTCATGCTACTAATAACCTTTATTCTAATGGTATTGTAGGATAGAGGATGAAATATTATAACTAACAACCCAAATAAAAATCCATAGTATGCTCTTTCCATTCCTAGCCTCATAGCAAAATATTTTACTGCATTTTTCACATTAAGGATAAACTTTCTTATGTCTAAAACCCCTTGATATTAAACCAATTCAAGCTTCAAGTTTTGAATAATTTTCAACTGATGGTAAGTGAGATTGGAAGTTTTCCCTTGAGAACATTTGTGGGTTTTTTTCCTAGACAAAACAAAAAGCAAAACCAGGGGGTATGCCAAACTAAAATTTTTAATAAAGTTTTTTTTTTTTCTTTCAATAATTTTACTTTTTGTTGCTACCCCTGGAACCAAACACAGGAATACTATTTCAGAATGTCAGTGTCCTGGCCACCACAGGGTAATGCTTTTAATCACACATTGCAGCCACATAGCCTCCCAAGCACATCAGTGACATGTCTAACTTTTATGAAAATAAAATCTTCCCATGGACAGTCAAGTGAGTCTGCTGGGTTCCTTTCCAATTGTGCAGATCAGCTCCAGAAGAAGGCGTCTACTTACTGAGTCTTGACTAGATTGGAACATTTTGTTGTTTCTTGTTTTTCAAAATGAGTAAGACATAACTTTGCAGGAAGCCAGAGAAGGATTAATGAGACCATACTAGAGAAAGAATTTCAAGCTTAACCATAAAAGACGTCATATAAGGGCAAGCAATTATCTTCCCAAAACCAAGCCACCCATGCTATGAAAGTCTCCATGAGGATCAGGGATTCCTATCTACTTAACCTGTCAGGTCAGCTGAGGATGAAGGGTTTCATTTTTTAATTCCTGGATGCTAAGGAAAGAAATGAAATAAATGTTTACTCTCTTTAAGTTCATACCCATTTATCTCAGTATAAATGAAACAGTTCCCACTGGAAGTAAATACAAGAGTAAGATTTCTATCTCAACTGTTTTAAAACAGGATTATATTTTTGTCAGGAGAGTAGCAAAGAGATCTTAAACTCTTTGCCCTTCCTGAAGAAATGTGAAGCTGCTTTCATTTCTGTTGGCATTTCAGCGAGCAAGCTCTTTGCTCTAAACTGGAGGTCATAATTTGTTTTAAATTTGAACTGGAAATAAGATAGCAAATATTGCCTAGGGCTTTGTGGGATGCCTTTTACATCAGAATTAGATTAGACACTAAGGAACTATTGTAAATCCTTTGCTATTTTGTTTAAATACAAGTCTAAAAATCAAAAGAAATGCACATAGGCAAAGTACATTTAAAAGGTTAGCATTTCCCATAATGGATCTATATTTTTTTTCTGTATCATTTTCTTTTTGTAGGGAATACACAGATATTTATTTCCTTTGTTTATTAAAACAAATATTTAAAAATCATGGATTTGGCTATCATAAATTACCCTTTTAAGTGCAAGGTGGGTTAGAGGTGCAAACTTTAGTTTTATTAGAGAAAAAAAAAGTTTTATTTTTTTCTTTTTCTTTAGAAAAAAAAATCATGTTAATTATTCCTCTGCACCTGCCTAATGGGGCTGAAGTAATTCGATTGTCATATTGTTTTAGATTGTTGCTTTGTGTAATGTATCACCCCTGCTGTTCCATTAAAAAAATTCTATACTCTTCCATTATTCAGCAAGGCCTAATGACTATTCCAGAATTTGTACATGCGGCACTGTTATTTTGATTTTAATTGACTTCACTTTTTTAATTAAGCACATTGGTTTTAGCTGTTGTTGACAAGCTTGGTTTTGTCATTATCAGTATTTGCTTCCATGTACATTCCCTACCTATTGATGTTTTATTTAGATTCACTGCAAGCAATAAGAGCAGTGTGTGCATTGAGGTTTATCGGCAACTCCAACATGAATTCATGCCACATAGTATTTACAAACAATTATCCACAGAAAACTTTAAAGGATTTGTCATTGTGTTTATATACTATCCTTTAACCAAATATTTATCTTTCAATGCAAAATTCAGCAGGTTTGTCTATTTTTAAAATGTGTAATGACTTTTCTTTTGAAAGATCCATGTTTTACTTCATCAATTAAATACACTCAAATATAATGAAAACATATTATGATACAAAGTGGGCTGTGCATAGTGAGACATAATATGATGATTTCTATATGTTTGAGATATTTGTCATTCATCTATTTTGAAGGATTTCTTTTCTTTAAATTATTTAAAGATTTTTTTCATTATTCAAAAAAATAAATATTCTGAAAACATATATTTATCATAGACATTATATTATTTCAACTTTAGCACAGTACACTGAAAGAAAATAATGATACCCTTGTTAAACTCATAGAATAGTCTTTTTTGAATACTATCTCAGTTATTTATCACAATTACAGAAAATGTGAAAAAGATGACCATAGACAGATTAATTCATATATAGCTGAAATGGTGGAAATTGCTGAACTGTTAGAGTGGGATAAACACTGGTTTTATGAGGAATATATATATGTGTGTGGTGTTTCATATGTCTCTGCATACAATATGGTTTGTTAAACTGTAAATTGTATTGTCTTGTTTTAAAGAAGGTGGATATGAGAACTTTTATTTCCCTTTTGATATTTGTGTTTTGTTAATGGACATGAACACAGGAAGGAATGGATGGGAGGGTGAATGGATAGGTCACTTGAGATTTGACTGCCATTTGGTCATCTGACGTTTGGAGGACAAAGATTTGAAGTGGTCCTTCTGCCCTTGTTTGGGGCAAGCATCATCCTGGCAATTGGGACTGTAGAGGGGTCTGCTGCCTAGAATTTATGTCCCACCTAGCCTTATGCTGGATGTGCCTGACCCAGCGCTATTAGCATAACTTCCATTCCCAGTGACAACATGAATAAAAGATGACTGGTGTGACCTCTGAAAGGACCAGGATAGCATCGATGTAATGAGTTCAATATCCACTGCTTCTTGCAATGCTGTACAATAGCAACCTTGATAAAGGGTTAAACAGCATTAGAATATTGGCTTCTTCCATGTTTCTCTGACTCACTGACTTCACTTTTTCATTCACTGTTGCTCCTGTGATAATCACTAGCAATCTACGTCTTTGTTTTGCTTTTGACCCATGTTAACTCTCCACTTTAAATGAGCTCAAAACTAAACAAGTTAACAAAAAAAATATTGCTTTTGTTCTTTACCTTAGAAAACCTTTTTTGTTCATTTAGATATCAACAGTTATTGTTCATAAATTAGATATAACTACATAACCTCTGCCTTAAATACCCCGTGTTTATAGATTTTTTATCTATATATTCAGATTCTGCTACAGCACTTTTTCTTGGATCTCTACATTTTCTTCAGCATTGAAATAGAAAATGTAATCTTATTCCCAGAAGCCCTTAAATGCAGTGTTATATTGTGTTTTCTCTTTTTCCTCAGCATAATGTAAAGACCTTTTCTGTATGGAATTCTTGCATGAAGATGCTTTGATTATTTAGCTCAAATAAAGCCAACTGAAAGGGATTTCAAATGCATGTAGGAAGCAATCAAGAAATCCTCTCCTTCTGTAGCTTTCTGACCAAAATAACACCAATCAGTTAAAGTTTTCATCACCCTTCTGTGTAAATAGGTTGTGTCACAGGCAGGAAGGACAAGGGAGATGAGAACATAGCAGGCACACATCTAAAGCAATATCACACCTTGCCAACAGCATCCTTTATGCTAGTTTTCTTTAAAAGCAAAAGCACAACTGGACTAATATTCACCCTTTTAGTACAAAGGAAGAACAGTGTGCTTTTTACTCTGCTTTTAGATGGCAAATCATAGTGCTTTTAGATTATTTTTTTGCTTTCTTGTATGGTCTGTTAGCTAGATGATCTGGAAATCTGACAATATGTTAACAACTGACAATGTGTATATTTGGATCGTAGAAGCAGATTAAATATCATTTTTTTTTGCCTGAAACATGTGACCACCTCAAATCTCAGATTGGTTGTTTCATGATGCACTCAGAATAGGTGATGGGAAGGCAGCATGCAGGATACCAATTTGTGAAATATCTACCACATTTTCTTGTTCACATTGTGTCTTATTGGGCCATTGCATATCTAATGTAACAGAAGGTGATTCAATGAGACTTGATATCACAGTCAGAAAGTGGGTACTATGGTCAAAGATATGAAAGGGTAATTTGTATCTATCATGATGCAAAGCTATATGGACCCTATTGTGAGGGGCTTTTTCTTCAAAGGAAACAATTTATATTCATGTCTGTAGCCTCTCTAATGGGATATTTGAGTCATGAGAGAATCAGCAGATACAACTTTATCAAATGAAAATCCATGAGTGATTAATATTATCACAGAATACTTTCCATTAAATCTGATAGTAATTCCCACTGATGGTGATGAAGTTTCTTTTTAAAAAAATATTTTATTTATTCATTTTCAAGCAGAGAGAGAGAAAGAGAGAGAGAGAGAGAGAGAGAGAGAGAGAGAGAGAGCGCACCAGGGCCACCACCTAGTGGGTCTGGCTTATGTGGGTACTGGGGAATTGAACCCAGGGCCTTAGGCACTGGAGGCAAGTGCCTTAACATCTGAGCCATCTCTCCAGCCCAGTGATGAAGTTTCTTGCATGGAGAAAAGGTGCTTTAAAAAGGGAGATTTTTCTTAATCGCAATAAGGTAGCATTTGATGTTTCAAAAGAGAGTAGTGTGTACGCAGGCTTCAAGAACACACAATCAATGGATTAATTACATTATATCTAGAGGGACACTTAATGAGCACTCAATAGATTGAAAGAAAACCCCGCAAAACTCAAACTTGAGATTGCAAAGGAGAAAACAAGTCACTGACTGCTCAAAGAGCAGAAGGAGATGTCAGATGCAAGCAGCTGTGGTTTGGGAGACTCAACAACCTTCCAGTGTGCAAAATGCTTCTCTGGATACAAACAGCTTGATAGCAGGTTCAGGTTTGATCTGGGCTACCAGAAAGCCATCTGCTTAAAACAGAAGCCATTTGATAATCCTGCTTATGCAGGTAGGCATAGGGTCCTTTGGCTGGAGAAGGAACACCGCTGAGGTGCTCTGTGCTGCTGTGTTAGGAAAGTCTCACAGTACTTATCCCTCATTGTTGCAAAAATGACCACCAGAATAAAGAAAAGTAAAAGGGTGTTTGTCTCTGTGTTTCAGGGGTGTTTGAAGGGGAAAAGTTTTTGCATCTTAGTTTTTAGCTCATAAGACATGAATGAGATATTCTAAGTGAAAACAGAGATAGGATGAGAATATTGGAGAAATACATTTCCAACACCAAGAACAAGAGGATGATCAATTTGTAAAGTCTGTCTTTGTGAAACTGGCAAATTTTTAGACACATTGTAAGGTTTAAAAATTAAATACCACAAGTACAGAAATCATTTCCAGGAAAGTCAGAGATTTTATTTTATTTTATTCAGCTATGTGTTGGAGAAAATAAACATTTATAGATATAGAATTGTTGCTCATAATAGGTCAGCATGTGGAGGACGTCTTTCATCATTCAAGATACGTCAGCCATGGCAGTAGCTGAGAATAAGAACAAGTAATCAAAAGTGACCTAAACCCTGACACCAGAGTTTCCAGATGGTATAGAAAAAAGTCCATAATTTATGATTGCCAGTGCAGTAAATAAACGTAAAACAATAGGCGTGGATAGGGAAG
>PVHP010019700.1:0-31513 GCA_004024765.1 Zapus hudsonius
ACTTCTGTACCCGCGCTTCTGCCTCCTCACCCTATAAAAATCCCCCGCCCCAGCCCAGACTTAGTCCCAGAGACTAAGTCGCCCCAGGTACCTGTGTATCTGAATAAACCTCTTGCTGTTTGCATCCGCAGAAGTGGTCTCGCTGTTCCTTGGGAGGGTCTCCCCAGATTGAAGGACATCTCAGAGTGAGGGTCTTTCACTCTAGGTTATCCACTATGGGACTGTGGGTTTCGAAGGAAGCTTTTAAAACTTCTGTATGATTTTTGTTTTCTCTTATATTGTTGTTCATGTTCTCCATTTACCTGTTGAGTTCTGATTTCCAATCTACTTTTGCTATTGCTAGTGTCTCCTCAATTAATTTGTGAGTTTGGTTAAGTCCTCCTCAAATTTAATCAGCTGATTGTCTAGCTCTTCCCATAGTTGGTTCACCTTCAATTCACTTAATGTGTTTTGACATTGTTCAGATTTTTCTCCATTAGGCTCAGTCTTATGTCTATGTTCTCAATGCTGAATTTCATCTCATTTATGTCTTTTTTGACAGCTTTTATTTCAGCCATCATCCTGGTCATGATATCATTACAGTTATGACCTGGAGTTAATTTATTCTCATTTTGAGATTATGATTTTGTTATCTCCCCTGTGTTCTCATTGGCCTCCTCCATTGTAGGATTAGGGATCCTAGGTTGGGGATCAGCTTGCACTACTGTTTTTTTTTTTTTTTAAATGTTGGTTTCTGCCCATTTCAGGATAAGGGTCTAGTATCTCATTGTAAGGACCACTACAAGTTTCCATTGGGTAAGTGGGGCATGTTCTGTTCTATGTTCTATTTGGTTTTTGGGATAGTGTTGTAACCACAGATGCATTAGTTGTGGAGGTTATGAGTGTGCCAGCAGATCTGGACTAGTGTTTGGTATACAAGGTAATGTTGAGGTTATAGAACTTCCCTGACTGTATTCAGCACTGTGTCTTGATACTGGGGTTCAGGGGTATTCAGAGCTGACCTACTGTTCCTCTTCACCCTCCATACCCAGCTGGGATGGTTTAGAGATCTCTCTTTTACCCCTCTGGCATGTGCCTGTCAGATAACTTTTGCTCTCTATGAAGAATTCTATCAAGGCCCTCTGGGGGGGTGATGTTTGGTATGGTCCATCTCGAAAAATGTTACATCACTGGGTTTAACCTCAACCAGTATCTCTCCCATCTGAGGCATTTGGTCCCCAGGCAGGTTCTATTATTTACCAGACTGAGATTCCCTTCACCTCCATGCTCAGGCTGTAAGCCACCACATCAACCTCCTCCCCACCAGGGGAACAGCAGATGCTGTTCCTGTTTGTTCTCCTCGGAATTCCAGAACCAAGTAAACCTTGGGTTCTACACACTTTTCACCAGACTGGAGCACTCTGAACCTTAATGCTTAGGTTATTTGTCTCTACACTGGCCTCCTCCCCACTAGGGGAACTGCAGGTGCTGTTCCCATTTGTGTTCCCTGTAGATCCTGGCCCATACAGGCCAGTGCTCCTTTCCAACTTGCAACTCATGTGGCTAAGACCAACCCTTCCTCTCTAGGGGGCAGTACCAATAAGGAACACCTTCCCCCACCCTCTACTGAACAGTTCTGTTTCTCCCACACAAACACAGCTTGCTCACGGACTTTCTTAGATGTGTACAGACCTGGGTTGAGTTGTCTTAGTCACTCCTGCTTTTTCTCCTATTCCCTGTAGCTCAGGGCACTGAGCAGCGGCCTTCACTGCTGAGCTCTGTTTCTCGTTGTAGGCTGGTATCATAGTCAGCCACATGCCACTGGGATGAATTTTCAAACCAAGCACAATTTGGGGGAGGAAAGTATGTATTGAAACTACAGATTGAGGGGAAATTCCATAACAGCGAAAGAGACTGGCCTTCATATAAAGGTCTGAGCAGAGAGAAAAACCAATCACCTACACCACACATACAATAGCAAACAGGCAGGAGGGGCAAAGAGAGAATTTCTTCCCCTTTATATAGCCTTAGGATGGGGTCTTACAACCCTTCCCCAGACTTAATAGATTTCTGAGTCTCTGGAATTTCCTTCCTGCACTGCCCACACAGGAAAGGATGTTTACCTCTAGCTCCTTTAAGCTTCTTTACATCCTGCCCCCTACTGAGAGGCTGCCTTCCTGTAAACATCCTCAGAGACCTACCTAAGATAATTACAAAGATCAAGTGGACAACAAAACCTAAACATCACAGCTGGTAATATCTGTTCCATATATGGAAAAGAAATATGTACCAGCCTAGAGTATTTACATGGAATTTAACAGCTGTTTTTCTGAGAATTTATTTGAAAAACATGTACATTTTAATAAGCTTTATTATGAATCTATGACTACAATATCATTCAATTCTTCATAACCCATACATAAGACATGTTGTGAATTCATTTACACAACCAAGAAAATGAAGACAGTGCCTTGTAAGCTGGCAAACACATTATGTCAAATGTATTTTTCTGTGTTATAGACTCTCAAGACATATATTATTGAGGATGGTTCATGTAATTACCTAACTATAATTTCAAGTGCAAAAAATGAACTTAATATAACTTTGAAATTATTAAACCATAATAATATTATCACCACTTCTTGGCAATACGCCAGCATTGAACAGGAATGAGACAATAAAATTCATGAAAGATGATGTAGAAGGAGGGTACTCAGTAAAATGGGGTTGGATAGAGGGAACAAAAGTAGTTTATTGAACAGAAGTATGAACAAACTACAGTATGTTCATATATTAAGGTTCTCATTAAAAACTTAAAAAATAAAAAGCAAAACAATATGTTTTAATGCTTTGATTTTCCATTACATGAAATTGTTTCAAAGCACTATACTGAAAATGTTTATAAAATAATAAAAGTATCTCCATTTGTGTTCAGGAGTCAATACTCCCAGAATCATCAAAAACATTATAAATCATGGTGCATAAAGTACTAAATAATAAAATATCATTGTAAAAATATTTCTGAAAACATATATTTAAATATATTTAAGATGAATGATTTATGAAAAAATATTCAAAAACATCTTACCCAAGAAATTGACAATCAATTATTTAATTCATTAGTTTTTCATCTGCCAAATATTGTTGGCTATTTTTTAAATAAGATATTTTATTTATTTATTACTTGAGAGAGAGAGAAAGAGGGAGAGAGAGAGAGAGAGAGAGAGAGAGAGAGAGAGAGAGAGAGAGAGAGAGAGAGAGAAAATGAATATGAATGGGCATGGATGGCCAGGGCCTCTTGACCCTGAAAATGAACTCCAGATGTATGTGCTAAGTTTTGCTTCTGGCTTTGTGTGGGTCCTGGGGAATTGAATCTGGGTCAGTAGGCTTAGGGAAAAAAGTGCCTTTGATAGCTGATCCATCTCTCTGGCTCTGTTGCTTATTTTATTTTAAAGATAATTAGTTCTAATTTTCTTCCATTAATTTGTTTTGAGACACACTTTAAAGCAAAATAATCACAGTTCCTCAAAAATAGCATGGTTAGGAGGAAAAAATATTCCTGTGAAATAAAAAAAACAGTTTTCATTGCTATTCACTTGGAGAAACTTTCAGTAATACTGTAATATTGGGCATCAATATGCCATGAGCCCGGTGGCAAGGGGCTCTTGTGTAACCTGACACGGTATTCTTCTTCTTTATTCACTCATTTATCCACACAGATAAATGAATTTTTCCACTTTTATCCTTTCTTGTCAAATTCCCGGCAATGTCGTGGCCTCATTTAATCATTTACACAGGATTCAATTAAAGTGAGAAATTGCCACACTTGTGATAGGTAGATATAGCACTCTGTTCAGGACCATATAAACTAGCAGGCATCACAGGCTTGTTGTACCCAAAAGCAAGGGGAAAGGATTTCAATTTTCATCACTGAGTTTTTTATTGATTTGATGATTGTCATAGATTAAAGGTTTCCTCTATTTCTACTATTGTACTGACAATTCCAACACTAATAGAAGTTCAATATCTTCAAATGCTTTCCAGTGCTTTGTTTTTACCTGAGATAGTAACATGGTGGCCTCTCTCTGTGTGTCTTTGTGTTGAGAGTTCCCGCTCTGAATCAGTGTAGAAGCTGCAGCAGCTGGCAGGAAGCCTGGGGAGAAAGTCCTTGGGCTTTAGAGAGGGTATCCAAAGGCCCAGGGAATGGGAAGAAAGGAGGCAGATGCCTGGGTGGGATGTCGAGGGAGTGAAAAAGAAGCGCATAGGTCACCTGGACACTGTAGGCTCCTGTAGGGTCAGAAGGGCAGGTGGTTGGGTGGGAGACGGCAGGAAAGATAGAGGAAGTCACAGGAGCCACCAAGAGGGGCATTTTGGGGGAGAATTGTAGGTGGGTAGGAGGGAGATGTAGGGAGACAGAGAGAAGGGCATGGAGCAGATGACCACCTGAGAGTCCTTGTGGAGCAGAAGTGCAGATAGCTGGTTGAAGGTCAGAGGAAAAAGATAGGAGGGTGTGGGAGCTACCAGTAGGGCCTGGTGTCATGGAAGTATAGGTGGTTGGGTGGGGGTGGAGGAGAAAGGGAGAGTGCAGAGCCCCCAACCACGAGAGGGGTTGCTGGGTTGAGGTGGAAGGAGATAGTAGGGTATGTAGCCGCCTGACCACCCTGTGGATGTGTGGCTGGGTGGGGGTGGAGGAGATAAAGAAGAGGGGACATAGCCACCCACCATGGAGAGGCCTGGCAGTGCATGAGAGACCTGAAGGTTTTTTTTTTTATGAGAAAAAAATGATGAAAAGAAATACACAGAATTATATATGTTGGCCCACTTGAAACTAATTATGGGATTGAATTAAGCCATTCACTCTCTAGGTCAAAATGAAAGACACTTTCTTTCATTAAATTGCATACCTTTTAGTGAGCTCATTGTCTATACAATGGGAAGACTGTAGCTACAAGATGAAGGAAAAAGTTGTTGCCAGGGAAACCTCTTGTAGGTGTTGTGTGGTCCTTATGAAATACCTCTTCTTTTTATTTCAGAGCAGAAGTCCCTTCACATTGGGGAAATGATCATGACTCACATGTGTTAATAAAATAGGAATAAAATAGGAATGTGTTTAATGTAAAGTATCAGCACTCTAAATCAATCTATTACTGTTTTATTGTCTCTCAAAAATATGTGAAGTAATTTTTATGAAAATAAAAATTATATCCTTCATATTTGAGTATATTTTTAAGTTTTTTTGTCCTTATGGCCTCCAGAATGTACCATGTCTTAGATGCATAAGGTCTAAATTGCTGGAAAACTATTATGATTCTACCTGTTCTGTTTTTAGTTGCCTACTGAGCCAATACATTATCGATAATAGGTCCTCCTATTACTTTTAATTTATTCCTAGAATAAAAGAACACTTCATAGTTTGTCTAAAAGCATTTTCCTTGTGATTAAAATGGCTGCCATTTTGACATGCTGACTTAAGTGAAAAGGAATATAAATGAGAGATATTTTCATTTCTAAACATGCCATTTGAAGTTTTTCAAAGTGCTCCTTGATAGAGAATAAGCCCAGATAAAAATGCTACTATTGCTCTGGCCTGAGTATGAATAAAAAAGCCAAACAGAAACTCCCCATAGTGAAGCCTTTTCTGGAGAACTGATCATTAACTCATCCTGCTGTTTGACTTTCTTTGTCATATTTTACAGAAAAGAGCCTTTCTTTGGTTGAAGCTTAATTTGAGGAATTGCTTTTTCTTAGTTTTTTCTTTAATCCTTAACTGTAGAAATAAGGAAGTCAAGACATCCCTCCTATTGTGATGAGCCCCTCTTAAGCCTTAATACATAAGGTTCATCATCCTTTAGATTCCACTGGGCGAAATTCAGATTCGAAACCACCAGGTAGGTGGTTATACTTGGATGCAGTGACTTGGTCCTGATAGAATTGCTTTCACTGAATTGTGTTCACACAAGATCTACCAGTTTTTCTTCTGGAAATTAAAAGAAACAATCCAAGAGCCTGCCTAGCTTCTCTTGGTGTCCATTTTATGGAGAACATCAGCTTACAAAATGACTCCTGAAGAATCCATTTTATAAAGCAGACTCCATTTTTAGACTTACTTCCCCCTCCCTTAAGAATGTCTGATCACAAAGACCAGGAAGTAAAAAAAAAAAAAAGACACCATATAAGGAAGCATATGGCTGTCCTGGAATGTGGGCTGGCCCTGGGATGTGGCTCCAAAGGAGTAACCAATCAAGAGGCATACAGATACAGGAAAGGAGCCAATAGAAATACCACACACCCTGTGACCTATGCTGTATTATAATTAGATAGCTCCTGTCCATAAATACCCTTCTTCTTTGTTCTTCGGGGCTCCATCTTGCCTAGACATTCATCTGCCTGCTTGTGGAGCCCGACTGCGAAGCCGAAGAATGAAATCCTCTTGCTTTTGCATCTGCTGGTGTGGTTATTGGAGTTTTGGGGTACGCTCTCCTGAGAGAGGCCTTGGGGGGTCTTTCAACTCCCTCTTTAGAGTTCTACAGCAGAAACTCTTCCCTTGAAGATATCAGTATCAGTAGAAGACCTCTCTTTCTCCTCCCCCACCCACCCACCCCCTGAAGAAGGAGACAGAAAGGGTACATGCATGCCACAGAACACAGTTTGAGGTCAGAAGACAACCTCAGGTCTTTCGGGAAAAGTTTGTTTCAGCTTGTAGTTTGAGAGGATACAGTCCATCAGTGTGGAGGGGCTTTGGCTATAGCAGCAACACGGAGCAACTGGCCCCATTGCATCCATAATCAGGAAGCAGAGTGATGAATGCCAGTGCTTGGTTCGATTTCATTTTTCATTTAGTTCATGACTCCAGCCCATGAAAAGGTGCAGCCTACAGTTAGGGTGAGTCTTGACACCTCAGTTTCCTAATCTAGAAAATTCTTCATAGATATTCCCAAGGATTGGTCTCCATAGTAATGCTAGATTTTGTCAAGTTTATAATATTATCCACCATACTGTGTATCTATTATGTATAAATATATTATCCATTTGTGATAAATGTTGATATAGCTATATGATCCTCAAATAAAGAGACAAATTTTTCATGGAAAAGTAGTTCCCAATAACTTATTTGGCTATAAAACAGCAGAATGCTAGGAAAAACCCTAAATGCTATTTATTTTACTGTACACAAAAGACACCTGCTGGTGAAAATTGACTTTGTCAGTCACTGAAATTAGGGTTCTCAGTTCTCCCCTTTAATTTTATATTCTTCTTGCCCAGAGTACTTTTGATGTCCTTGCATTGAAATAAGGATCATTCATAATTCTTACCGTTGCTTTATTTTTAAGTTTTACAATAGTTTTTTTCTTTGCAATTTAATAAAGATCTTTGTGCCTAAGAAATAGACAGTTTTGATTCATAGGTTGTGATTCATAAGTTTATTTTTTAATTTATGTTATTTCTATGCTGTTTCTCTAAAGTCTTTTTTAGCCTTCGGAAAAATTCAAAGAAATTGCCCAACAATGTGGTAAAAGGCCAGGGATATTATGAGAGTTCCTAACAAAATGTTTAAGCAGGTTTAATTTTTTAAGTGTTTTTTGTCTGGCACATTGCTTGCTAGATCCAAACCTCTCCATGCAGATGGGCATATTTCCTTGCACCTAGATTGATCCCAAAAGTAATATATGTGAGGAGACCTTATTGTTTTAATTGTATACTTGTATTAGGCTTTGTGAAATCTGGGCAGCAACGTTAAATTATATTTCTCAGTAGCTTCAAGGCTCTATGTCTGCAATTAGTGGCTTCTGTTCTTCATTACACTGATCAGTAATGCAGCTCTATTCATCACCACAGTCTCAGTTAATTATCCTGCTAATGATTTTCATGGTGTAAAGAATCGACGGGACTCATTTGTGAAGATATTTTGCATTGAAATTATTGGATGCTATGGCACCACAGTGAGCTGATAAGCCGTTGGTATGATGCTACCATGAGAGATGTTTGCTGCTCTCTGTCTATTGTGCTTGCTTTGATTAGGGGAAAGTTAGTGAAGGGAGAATGTAATGTACTTTTGCATTTACAAGATTATAATACTCCAGGTGAGGAGAAAAGGATCAAACCAAAATACAAGGAGAAAATTAAATTTTTCTGTATGATTTAGCCAGCGGTGAGACTAAATTATTTGCTAGACTATCTAGAACTGAAACTAAATATATTTCCTGTTTGATAACATGATATTTCTACTTCATTATATGTTTAAATTGTCCTGGAGAAAAATAAATAACATCATGATTTTTGTTATTTTTTTTGGATTATGTGCAGGAGTTTCAGAATAAACTATAGGCCTATATTAAGATAAATCTGTTAATACAAAATAATTATTTTGAAATTATAATTGTGCATCTTGTTTAAAGTTACTTAATTTTGAAAGGAGGGAAAAAGTTTTAGCATTATAATATATGGAGTGATTAGTATTAATTATGAAGCTATGTGGGTATTTATGAAAGAAATGAAAAATTTTAACTTTATTTTGTAAAATATTTTTATTTATTGAGTTACAAGCAGAGAGAGATAGAGAGAAGATAGAGAGAATGGGCATGCCAGGACCTCCAACAGCTATAAACAAACTCCAGCTGCATGTGCCACTTTGTTCACCTGGCTTGACATGGGTTCTGGGGAATTAAACCCAGTTCATTAGGCTTTGCACCTTAACTGCTGAGCCATCTATCCAGCACAATCTTTTAACATTCTTATCATGTTCTTATATGAGCAAATAATAAATTTTCATCTGTGTTTTTAGGCAAGATCAGGCATGTTCAGGGTGGTATGGATATAGAATCATCTTTGTTTTTAAAAGACTCTTCTTATAAAAAGATTATTTGAAAGGACATAAAAAAATCAAAAATAAATTATAGGTTGAAAAATGCTAATGAAAAGTGTAATCATGAAACTTAAATATTTAGTATTTATAATATTAAGACTGAGAGCCTTAGTATAATAAATTACGTTTAAAAGTTTATAGCCATCATATTTGCAAATTTGTATGTATTTAATTATTGTCACCTCAAAACAGAAATTTGTTGCATTGTGTGAAATTAAACAATATGATTTAATAAAAGTCAAATCCAATTTGTAACAGATCATTAAATTTCACATCATATATTTTCAAACACAGACTGGCTTCTGAAACATTGAACAGGCATTTTGATATCAGAAGTAAGCAAAAGCTATCATTGAAAGCATACAACTCTGCTCCAAATACTTGAATCATCACACCAAATATTGGTTACATATTTAAATTATGTTTTGCTTATCAATCCACTCAGGTGTCTTCCCATCTTATCTAGCATGTATCTGCCTATCAGTGTCCCTGATCTTTCACCTATTGTGTCTATCCATATTTTCTGTCTTTCTGTGACTACTGATTATAAACACCATATTTGAACATAAGAGAGGAAATAAAGAAGAGGCTGGGGCCATGATGCTCAGGTATTTCCTTCATCCAACCCAGCTTGCTCCCTAGTTAAGCTATTGCAGACAATAAACTTTGAGGATTAGTATCAAAGCAAATATCACCCATATCACAATATGTCAGGCTAACTGACCACTGATGATAGTGCCTCAGAACTGTGGTCTAAACAGTCATATATTCTTTGACCAAAAAACTGGTTAGAACTTAATAATTTTAGCTTAAAAAATCATGTATCAAGACTTGACTTCTTTTCCTCACATGTAAATTAGAAGAAAAATAATGTTAGCATATCTCGTAGGGTTTTATAAATGCTAGCTGAATTCAAGAAGTTAAAGAGTACATGTCAAGAAAGTACAAGAAAGAACATGGGGCTTCATGGATCTTTCATACCTTCCTTTCATGAGAAGCCCCACATTGGGCACCAGCTGTGGGTCCCTGGAGTAGCTGTGCATCAACACCCTTGTTTATTCATGGAGCTGGGTGGGCCAAGTCTTGGAACAGTGTGGGCACAATGGGCATAGCCACCTGGGAGACAGTTGTAATGAATAGCTCATTTATGAGATTGCTTTTATGCAGGAGGGAGAAGGGGCCGGGGATAGACAGCAAGGGGATTGGTGGGGGCAGGGTGTCCTGTCATGAAAGGATTGGCAGGGGCCAGCTGCATAGATAAACTGGAAGAACTTTCTCAGTTGTCTGGGCCTTGTTATCACCTTATAGCTGAATTATATGAGCTCCAGTAAACTCAGGCCTTGAATTGCCTGGAGTTATCAGGGTTTGCTGGGGCCCATTAGGAGGCTGAGAGGTTGGGGAGGGAAGGAGTCAGACAAACTCCTGCCAGTCTTAAAATGAGATTATCAGGGTTCCAGGCCAGTCTCAACTTTATTTTAACCCTGTGTCCTCCATGCCTCTCAGCAGGGTCCCATGCATACATTTCTCATTTTTCCTAGCATAACCTTTTTTTTTTCAATTTTTGTAGTGAATTCTTTGAAAATTGTTAAGAGCTATGCACTATACACATAGCATTTATGGTTTCCCTTTGAAACAATTTATTCCTAATTTAATGATAATATTTCCTTAGTAGATTTTAAAATGTCAGTAGACATGAATTTTTGGGTTTTGTACACTCTGTCTGACCTTCTGCTTAACAAAAATTATTACTTAACCAGCATCATAATTCAAGAAGGCAAAGGGAAGAAAAAAAATGTTATTCCCATATATGCAATGGCTGTGAGGCACTGGAGCGGGATGTGGGGAAGCTTCCTAAAATGTCTTTAGGGAGATTATTGCCTGGCAGGGCGTTAGATTGAGGAGGAGTAGGAGGACACCAAAGCTCAAAAAGCATGTTCAATCAAAACTTAGAGGTCTATGTGCTTAGGATATAGGTCAGAAAAGATTGAGCAGTGAAAAGTTCAAATAATTAATTACATTGTGACCGAAGACAAGTCAGTTAACCTATCTGGATCTGAGTTCTCTTATCTATAAGACAAAAATATTGGAGTCAATTATCTCTAAAATCTATTCCATGTCTGAAATTATGTAGTGTGAAGAGAAAAGACTCTGGAGAAACAAAGTGAAAAATGCTGTCGGTGCTTATTAAAATGAAAAGTGAATGCAAAGTATGTGTAAATAAAATGAAATTTTATTTAATTAGACATTTGACTCGAATGTAGATAAAATTAGAGTTAGAGCAAAAGTAAGTTTCAGTAACATATGATGCTCTCTAATTTTTACTATACGTTTCCCATGCTGCATAGCAAATAATGGCTTGACTAAAATAAAATATCTCATGTGAGTCAAATAAAGTATTTCACAGCCATATATGTGACCTATATGAATATTTTAATGTATGATTTGGGTTTGCTAATGAATGAGGCTATCTTTTTTCTATGGAGTGCAGGAGCCAGTTTCTTTAGGAAAATACAAGTTTTTCCTCTAGCGCTTCCCTTCCTGGTACATGAGACAGCCATTGGCTATTTATTTCTCTTTTCAAATCCTCGGCAGTACTCATCTATTCACAGTCCTCTATTTTATACTTTAAAGATTGGGTCTTTGCAGCAGAAATTCTCAAATCAGATGCTGAGTAATCCAAGCCTTTCATATGTGGTCTTTCGACTTTTAAATCATGTGTCTTTGGATGGTTTTAGAACAGTTTCTCATGGACATGCTGATGAATCCTAGCTATAAAAAATAGACTAAAATAGTTTCAAAAATGCAATAGTGTATCATTACCTCCATAAAATTAGAACACTTTTCTTCTATTTAGTAGAGTAATTAATAGTACAATAAAAGAAAATGTAAAAATTAAAATGTATTCTGTGCCTTTTACATAATGGAAATTAGGCTGAGCATTTCTCGTGCATTTTTCCATTTAATTCAGAACTCAGAGAAACATCAGGTAAGGCCCTTGTCACCATTTTCTAAGGAAAGAACTATCTGTACAATGAGCCACAAATAATTAAACTGCAGAGTGGCAACTCATAAATTCTTATATGGCAGATACCACTTAAGAATTCAATTAATATCTGAATTTATACCTCTATGATAGAGCACTTGCGTAAGGCTCAATGTTTGATCCCAAGCACTGCAAAATAAATATAAAAGAAAGGAAAGAGAGAGAGAGATTGAAATAGAAAGAGAAAAAGAAAGAAAGGAAAGAAGGAAGGAAGGAAGAAGGAAGGAAGGAAGAAAGAAAGAAAAATCAATTCATTACAATGAAAACTAAAGAATTACCACATGCTGGGATGATTTTATTCTGTTTCAGTATTTCAGCCAACCTTTTTCTTAGAGCAATTTTGCTAACATGTCAACCTTGAATAAACCCTATAAAAATAAAAAAAAATAATCTATATCAGTGTCTGACATTCAAATCACTTCACTTGTAAAACAACAAATTGATTGAGGTTGAATAATTTCTCCAAGGGGAAAAAAAAAAGGCCTCCTGACTATCTGTGAAGTTATTCTTGTTTTATATATTTTCATATATCTGTTTGAAAATATATGAATGTTACTCTATCTGCTCTCATTTGAAGTTTTTATTTTATTACTTGTACTATTAATTTTGTTGTCATTAAGTATCATAAAAGGATACAATGAATACCTACTTATATATATATAAATATAATTAGAAGAGATAGTTCATAAAGTAATGAAGTTTTAAATACTTAGAATAAATTCTATTATCACTTTATAAATATTAATTCTATAAGTAATAAAATTACTTGAAACTTATAAATTCAATGTCAGTAATCACAGTTTCATTTGTTAATAAGATAGGGTATTTCTATAATTGACTTATTTTTGTTTAGCATTATAGGTATAAGACTTTTATTTTCCTAAGTAACTGAGTATCCTACTATAGCACCATAAGTTAGCAATTCCAAAAGAAACCTATATAGAAAGATGCATTTGAATATTGTTTGCGATTGTACAAATTAAAAAGTTAATAAATAATGAATTTTTAAAGAAGACATTTCTAATTTTATTAATATATATTATAAAAATTAAGCAGAATTCATTTATTGGGTGATGTATACCACAATACCTTAAATTAAAACTTTTAGGTTACTTATTGTAAATATTAAATATTTTTTTTAAAAGTTCTGCCAGAAAAAGTCTATGAATGCCTGATGAACTTTATTACTATCTCTAACTCTTCAAACTACTGCATTAACAATATCCATCTTTACATGCTTTTCACTGATTTACAATAAAAAATAAGTCCAAAATTCATTGAATATTCTTCAGTACATGAGAAATGTAATGGCAATTAATTAATAATATAGTTGACTTTAACCTCATCTATTCAAAGTAGTTATATTCAAATAATCTTGGCGAGTTGGAGAATGAAGTCTTAAGAATCAATGAGCATCTGCTTCTTCTACCTGTATTTGCAGTTACATCTCAGGCAGCCCTTAACACCAGAATAGACACTGCAAGACAGCCACAGAATCAGGAACCCTTATTTGCATTTATTCTGTTACAGTATTGTCATTTTAATATTTTCCTGTCTTATAACTGTTTTCCAACTTATTTTCTTCCTTATTTAAGTTTATTCAGCTTAACAAGAAATTACCAAGTGATGCTAAAGTGAAATAGTATTCTTTGTTACATGATGCGATAAATAAGTAGATTTTGAAAGAACGTTGGTTGATGGTAGAATAGGTAATAAGGACAACACAGAAAGGTAATTCTCAAAAAAAAGAATTATATAATGTTATTTTTAAGTATAAAAATATAAATTTATGATTGAGTGAGTTTTTAAATAAGCAAAGGTAAGAGTGTTATTTTTAACAATTTTATAATACAATTAATAAGTGGTTACTTTTACATATTTTTACTATTAATCTTCTTTACATTAGACTATTACACTGAGCTGAGACTCATATAGCTCATATTTGCTTTTATTCAGTGTATCTAGTTAATGTTTCCTGACTTCCAAATCAATTTCTTCAGACTTTTAGCTTAACTAAGGTCTAATGTTAACTGAACCAATTTGATAAGTACATAATAATTTTTTTGAATATTCTTGGGTAGCTTTATCACTTTGAGTCTGCAGAGATATTTTTAAGCCTTTTATACAATCTACCAAATAGAATGAGTTTTAGACATAACTGAATGTAACTTTTTCATATTATAGATAAGATAACTAGATCCAGGGAGGTTAAGTGATTTTCTGCAGGTCAAAAGACTAATTACTGACTAAGTTTAAATAAGTCACTATTTTCTGCCTTGCAGCCTCAATACTAATATGAAATATTCTGAGAATTACTAAAAAATTACCTTATTTTACACATTCTCAAGCCTTACATGTTCTGTACAGAAGACATTTTCCAACATGAATGTTTTTCTAGAATCATATCTTACAATATTATTCCTTGTCACATCTTCTTGATAAAAATGTGGCCTTTTCACATAGCTGAATAATTTATATTAAGTAACAGAAAAATGATCTGTAAGAAAAACAGTCTTTAATTAGGAACTTAAGAATAGATATTTAAAAATGAAGAGTCCTTGTTAGATAGTTAAAAATATATTTAGATATGTTTTAATAATATTTCTTTTTCTCAGTACTTACCATCATCATTATTCTTGTGTGGCATCTGGAATTCATCAAATCATAATTATATAAATTTTTAAATGTAGGAGTACAAAAGAACATAAAATTGTAAAGCAAGACACATGTAGCACAATGGATGTGGAGGTACTCTTATCTGGGAGAGGTATCATATTTTGAATGGGTCAACCTTCCGTTTTGGTTATAATTGCATCTTTGTGTCATTCTAATCCTTTCTTCATTGATATTTTTATTTCTTATGTGTCAGACAAACTCACATGATCCTAATGCTTGTATTCCATTTACTAAATAAAAAAGTGAATTGTTAAATTTCCGAATCTCGAACCACTAACTGAGAACAAGTAGCCAGTGTGACTGCATCTCATTGCCTGATTGTTTCAGAGGCCATTGAAAAAGCGTATCTAACCCGTGGTGCACAATGATGGTTCGAAATTCAGTATGGGGAGGTCTTTTCGTTATTTGATTTGTTCAAAGCCTGATTGGATATTGAGGAGAATATGAACTATGAAGAAATAGAGACAAAGAACATGGCCAATAAGGAAATGAAGCAGATATTATATCAATTAATTTCCCAAGTGCTCTTAGATACCTGAAAATGCTGATGTCTGTAGAAGGGAAAGTGACTTCAGTAACAATTTTAAAAGCGAGTTTACCTAAAGCAGATCTGAACCCAAAGGCTTTGGCAACAATTTGCATTTCAAATCACTTGCTGACTTGGATCTACAAACAGAAATGGCACTGATCACTGGAGAGTTTCATATAATTATGTAATCAATAAAAGTTTTTCTTGGTTGGTACAGCAACTTTCAGGAACATTATTCCCAAGTGGCTGTATTTTTATACCACAACCTTAAGATAAAATTCTAAGTTAATTGTAAGTTGGGGACACAATTTCTCATGAGCTAAATTTTCTAGGCCAGGTGTTACAAAATAATTTTGCTTACACTGACTCGAGATACTAAGAGCGAAAGAAGCCAACTTTATAAATAGAAATTGGCAAAAAGTTGAGCAAGGTTAGAATCATCAAGCCTGAAAAAAAATTAGTAAGGCAAACACACTTCTAGAGACAGAGCAAGAGAAAAGATTTTTAGAAAAAAAATTAAAGCTATCTAAGGTAAATATTTGGAAAAGTTTGTTGATTTGTTCATGATAATGGTTTTCATTATGAGATAAATTATAATTCAAATCAGTCACTAAGATAAAGCTACACTTTATGAAAGTTATAAGGGAAAATATATTTCCAAAAAGAGAAGTGATCTTAGAAATCATTACAAAATTATTCAGGATGAGATCAACCAATCTGTTCAGTTACTGACTACAACTCAATGATCACATTGATAAATTCCAACTGACATAGCTATCCAAAATAGTAAAATGGAATATATCAATTTATATTTTTCTCTGAGATTTTCATATATTAAATATTAATTTGAACAACCTTTGCATTCCCGTTAGTGCTGAATGGCTAGCATTTGAAGACTTTTATCAATTTAAAATTTGAACAGTTTACAAGGTCATCAAAATCAATAAATTCTCAGAAGTAACAATGATTGTGATTGAATTTTCTCAATTTTTTTGTGAGGTAGGATGTCACTCTAGCCCAGCCTGGCCCTGAACTCACAGTGACCCTTCTAACTTAGCCTCCTGATTGCTAAGATTAAAGACATGTGCCTCCAGACAGGTCAAATATTCTGTTTTATATTCTATCTAAAGATAAATTTAATCTTTTAAATTTATTTTTGTGTCTTGCTGTATGCAAATCTTTACTTTCATTTAGCATATAATTAATGATTAACTATTTCTCATGTTTGTTTTTCCACCTTTTTGAGAGCATCACTTTGATTTGATGTTTCTCATATAATGTATTTGAACATTGTGTCAGAAATCATACATGATTTTTTAATGTAACTTTACATTGGAATACCCAAAATGTTTTAGGTCTTAATTTTAAATGGCATCTTCATGATGAATAGATTTCTCAAATTCATTTCAAAGTTTTTTTTGAAATGTTTTCATTGACTTCAGGCATTCAGGTTTATAGCTAAGAAATAATATATTTATTAAATCTAGAAATATGATTTCACTCAGTTGTATAAAGGCCATTATTCCTTTTATATCAATGAATCTTCTCAATTGAAATGATACCCACTGGGTGTGGTAGTGCACGCCTTTAATCCCAGCACTCATGAGGCAGAGGTAGGAAGATTGCTGTGACTTCAAGGCCACCCTGAGACTTCATAGTGAATTCCATGTCAGCCTATACTAGAGCGAGACCCTACCTCGAAAAACCAAAAAAAAAAAAAAATGACACCCACGAAGTTTTTGGTTTCAAATTTTATCACTTTGTCAGGATCTTTCCATATTTCTTCCTCCTGTTTTTCTTTCTCCTCCCTGACAATAGTCTTAACCATAGCTTCTTTTCCCTATTACCGATGTATCCTTCCAAAGAATCTAGAACTACTTCCTTATCTAATAAAAAAACATATTTTTCATCACTTTCTTTTCCCCTGAAACTTCTATGAGATTTTTTTTTATTTCCTTGAAGTAGAGGGCATTTTACAGGATTTAATGGTTATACTATGGAAATAACTTTGTAAACCTGTGTCAAGTGTCTAAAAGCAGAATTTAACATGAATGACTTTCCTTTTTATGACTTCAATTTGAAACCCATACATTTTATTGCATGTGGAAATAATTTTCACAACAATTAGCCACCTGCCCTTCATTTTCAAGCAAGCAAGGCTCACTGAACCAACAATTAGCCAATTACCCAGACCATTACAGTACTTGCAATTGTGAACAGCAAAATCAATTCCTGCAGATCCCTCTCTGTGAAAGAAGTGTGTGTCTGTCACTGGTCTATAGGCTAGGATTCAACATGACTTTGTCTTCACACTAAGGACTTCATAAAATGTTTTGTCAAATAAAAATAAATACCACATAGTGAAGAACTTGTAAAAATTGAATCAAAGAAACATTCAAATATTGCCTCCAATCATTTTGTTCTGTTTTAATAAATTGTTCCTGACATGCAGAAATCATGGTCTGATCACCATGGCCACCTTAATAGACCCAAATCTGAACATTTTAGTAAAGAAAGATCATGTGTTTCTATGAAATCATTTGTCATGACAAAGCAGCTGGTGTGTTTACTTTTCAGATATAATTTATTCAATTTTTATTTATAATTGCTGGGGTCTGACATTCTTTTTAACATTTTGTGTGATATTTCCAAGACTATAAAAAAGCTGGAGATGAGCAAGAAGCTCACACTTTTACAATAGTGGCACACGGCTGATGCAGATAGCCAGCTGCTCACAGATTGGATAGGAGACCTGTTCAGAGGGGGAGAACTCATATCTGGCTCTGGGAACCAACATACATGATAAGTCTCCATGATAGCTATACTTATCTCCTTCAATTCAAACTGCTCTCACTTTGGTTGGATTAGGGGCACGCACCACCATGCCCAGCTGACTACAACCTTTTATAAAATATCAATAAAATAAGAAAAAAATACACATACTGCAAAAACTGCAAAGACTATGTGGACCACAGATTTATTTCCTTATAGTTTTAAAGGCTGAAAGTCCAAAGTAAGGTGCCATCATGGTTATTTCAGATTCCAGCATGCCTTCTTGGCTCAATGAAAATCTAGTGTGTGTGTGTGAGTGTGTGTGTGTGTGTGTGTGTGTGTGTGTGTAAGAGAGAGAGGAAAAAAGAGAGAGAGGAGAGAAAAGGGTGGTATGTCTCTTCTTATGAAGACACTAATCCTATCAGGAGGGCTGTCATTCAAATATCTCACCTCTAAATAATATTGAGGGTTAGGATTTCAATCTGTGAGTTTTGAGTGGGACACAAGTTAATTTATAACTTACTGATTATCCTTCTTTATTCCCCTGGCTGGAGACCTGCCTTTGGTATTTAGAAGATCATTTAATTTTCTTGTATTCAAGCCAAAGTGACTTTATCACTCCTCTGTTATTCCCACAGAAGGAAAAAATGACTTTACTCTCCAGAAAGGCATCTCATGCTACCTGTGAAAAATAGCATCAAAATGATGTAACTTACTGGTTTAGCATGCAGTGATTCAAGAACTGCATTTCTAAGTAGCTTTAGTATGGAGCTATATTCCTGTCCTTGATTTTGAATTGAAAATGAAGGTTGCAGTGTCTCAATAAAAAAAAAAGGTGTAGATCATCAACCTTATTAATCTTCAGTGAGATAGTGCTTATTTTGCCTCACAGTTTTGGAGAACCCTTTTCATTGTAGATGTAATATGTGGTGAAAAGGGGCATTTAAAAATATTTTTGTCATGTCATTACACATTTATGATCTTGGTGAACATGGAAAATTTCATGGTAGGAAGAAAAATGGTAACATTTCGGAAAGTCCACATGACCATAATTAAAATCCCGGGAAGAGTGAGGAAAGGAGACAACCCAAGAGACCTCATCAATGACCTACTCGTGCTGCTCTGTCTCGCTGTGATGTATGTTTTCTAACTGAAGTTCAGAGAAGTTCTCCAGTTTAGCTGTTAAACGATGACTCTTCTTCTATCTCTCTGCCATTAAGTGTTGGCACAATGTGTCTATTTTATTCCTTATTCTTGTCTTTTTACTGTTTTTGTGAAATTTGTCAGAAAACATAATCCCAATTTTCACGGTCCAGCAAAGTCCCATATATGATTGAGCATAAACTCCATTTTTTACAACCAAAGAAGTTTAGATCATTCCTTTAAAGTGGCTTCATATGTAAAATTCACCAAATATCATTTAGAAACAAGCTAACGTACTGCCTGTCTGTAATATTCTCTTCTACCTGAAATCCCTTAAATCCAGCCATGAACCTATTACATTTTACCATTACCTTTTCTGGGCTGTCATTCTGGAGTGGAACAGAAGAAATATTGTGAGGGACATGATGTGCACTTGGCAGGATAGGCCCACATGGTGCCACTGAACAGCCAGAGCTTCCAAAACTGCACAATGCCATTTAACAAACAGGAGGCAGCTCATCTCCATTATTCCTTGTTTTTCTAACAGTGCACAGTTGGGACACACTGTCGATGGTAAGTGCATATGTTTTGAACAGCAAACTGTTGGAAAAAAATTGAAAAGAAAAGAAACAGATATGGATGAGTTAGGAGAGCATTAAGGATATTCTTCTTAGGCACCTCTTAATGTTACTGTTATTTTTTATTTATTTTATTGTATTATTATTATTAGTGTGTGTGTGGGGGGGTGTCTATGGGTGCCCCAGGGTCTCTTCCTACTGCAAACTAATGCCTTCCCCAGTGGTGGGGAAATCAAACTCAAGCCAGCTGGCTTTATAAGCATGTTCCTTTAACTGCTGAGCCTTCTGCCCAGCCCCATGTATTGATATGCTGTGATATATTGCATCAAAGCCTTGAAAGATTATTTTATAGAGGAAAATGGGTGTGGTAGTTTGAATGGGTGTTTGGAACTTGGATCTCCAGCCACTTGGCTGAAAGAGGTGTCACTGGGAACCATCTTGGGACCCAGCCCTGAGGTATGTTTGGGAGTGTGTCTGATTTCTAGCCCAAGGGTATGCAGAGCAGTCTGAGCTCTGCCTGGGGCCCCTTCTGCTTGTTGTTTTGTTGTTTTCTGACTGGTGATTTTTGTCAGATTGAATGCATAGAAGCAGCTTCTTCCCTCACTGATGGAACTAAGCTTGACATAAATCTCTTCTTCCCCTAAACTGTGCCTGGTTTGGATGTTCATCCCAGCAGGCTGAAGCTGACTAAAAAACCAGTAAACTTCATTTCCTCCTCCACCTTTGCTTTGATACATACTTCTAAAACTCATTTCATATGAAAAGTATATATTAGGAAAAATACTTTAATATGATGGTATTTATCAAATCATAATGTGAAACAATGTTGGTTTAGGTGAATCTTGATAATTGATATATAGTGTATCAGAAAACACAATTTCAGCCACAGTGATATTCACTCTCCATTAAAAAGACGCTTTAAAGGAACAACCTGTGAAATGTTTTCTTCTGTTTTCTATTCCTACATTTGTCTTCTCAATGTTTTTACTTCATACATCCTCACTTTGGTATTTCCGATGACTGAAGCAATAAAATTTCTAGTTTGGATGATGAGCTCATGACATAAAACTTCTTGAAAGGAAAGCTGAAAACTTACAAGGAAACTATTTTTTTTGAAAACTACAATATCCCATCTCTTTTGATTTCAATCATATGTGCATAGAAATACATGATACAAATCATATGTGCGTAGAAAATCTGAAGTACAATTTTAGAGATAGAAACATAAGCACCACATATATGTGCATAGATATGTTTAAATTTATAATGTATATACATTTAAAATGTATAATCCTATGACACATGCATATATATGCTATCTATACATACGTGTTCTCTGAAGGCTATTTAGTTAAGACTTCACAAACTGTTTATCTGTATATTGCAGTAGCCTAAGAGTTAAATATTGTGATGCTCTTTAAATTTCTCTCTCAAGGAAAATATCACTTAAAATTATATAATTAATTTTAAAAAGGCATAGTATTTTCTACTGATAGATTATTTATCCAGTTTATAGTTTTGAGCTGAAAGTTGTTCATAGATTTGGTCATAATAAGGTGATTTTAATCATAATACATTTTTGGTATTTTTATTTTTAAGTGTATGTTATTAGAGACAGGAACATAAGATCTGGCACAGAGAGACATGAAGTCTCTTTTATTCCAGCAAGACTACCAATATGAAACTGTAAGAAATAATGAAATCTTTTGCCCCTGAAAGGGTTGATGGCATGGAGCTTGTTATACAATCCCAAAATCTGGGAAATTGGAAAATATGTCAAATATAATATTTTATACTCTTTAGAATATGCATTGCAGATCTAGGCACCTTGAGAGGAGAAAAAAATTAGGTTACATTAGTAATCCTCATGGATTTTGATAAGAAGAAAAATCAGACATAATTGAAAGAAGAGAACTAAAGCAGAGAAGAAAGGAAACTCTCAGCTCTGGTGGCAGGAAGAAAGGGCACTCTCAGTTAAGGTGGCAGAGGACAATGTGTTTGCAATATGCGAGGCATGGTGCTGGAAAGGATCATATAGGGACATAATAACAAATTTTTTCCATAATCTGCACACCTGTTCTTTCAAAGTATATTATTCTCATTTCCTATGTGAGATGATGTTAATAAATGCTTACCAAGAAACTATGAACTAAACTTTCTCACATGGAGTTTGCAGACATACAAATTCCTGTACTTCAGGTTAGAGGAACCTGGATAACTGCTGAGAGATCTCAGAAAGTCAGACTTTAAAAGTATGAACTGAACTAATGTAAATAGACCCACTTGACTTCTGTATTACGCAAACCTCAAGTGATGAAATTTTTTTGTAAGTTCAAACTTTAAGTTAAACTCTGTGCCAAAACAAATTTAAGGTTCTTTAAAAATAGAGATAATAAAAATCTAAATATTCCATGAGAAAAATGCAATTTTATACTGCAACCGAACATACTAGGCATGAACAAACAAAATAAAAGAGAAATGAGTCAAATCTTCACAGGCTAGAAAAAGAAAAAATGCAGTATTCTACATTTATCATAAATGTCTTTAAAAAATGAACTGTAATGTATGTGTAGTAGTCACCCACACATCTCTGGGATGAATCTCCCAACCAGGCACAGTTTATGGGAGGAAAGTTTATTCAAGCTACAGATCCAGGGGAAGTTCCATAAAAGTGAAAGAGGCTGGTCCTCTTTCACAGGTCTGAGCAGAGAGAAAAACCCATTACCTACATCATACACACACTAGCAAACAGGCAGGAGGGGCAAGGAGAGAATTCTTTCACCTTTATATAGCCCTAGGGTGGGGTCTTACAATTCTATCCCAGACTTAATGGCTTCCTGAGTCTCTGGAATTTCCTTCCTGCACTGCTCACACAGGAAAGGATGTTTACTTCTAGCTCCCCTGAGCTTCCTTACATCCTGCCCCCCTAGTGAGAGGCTGCCTTCCTGTGAACATCCTCAGAGACCCACCCAAGAGTTACTAAAAAGGTCAAGTTGACAACAAAACCGAACCATCACAGTATGCATATAGAAGATGAGAATTAAATTACCAAAAAATATTCTCAACAAGAATGGTTAAAAGAAGTTCTTCAAAATAAAGATGAATGATACCAGAAGAAAAAGATGATTCCCACAAACCATGTCAGGGTTGGTAGAGATATTAGATAAACTAAATATTCTCCTGATTTTTTATGCTTCCAAAAGGTTATGTATGTTAGAATAAAAATAGTGCTGTATTTAAGACATGAAAAATATATATAATTAAGGTATTGACAAGAATACCTAGTAATGTGAAGAAATAAAAATTTCTTTCTGAGGTGAAATGTCCCCTATCATCTTGGGAATCTTAAACATTTGTGTTCCCTTTTTCTGGGGCTTCTCTCCCCTGCATCCATCCTAAATCCACTTATATTTTCCAAGTTACAGATTTCCAACATAGTTGATTCTAGCAGGAAACAGAACCACTTTCTCACAAAAGTTTTCTCAGACCCACCCATCCAGGCCAGGTCTGACACTGTTTCATATTCTTGTCACACCTTTCTTTCAGATTATTATCACAGTGTGAAAACATATTTTAATGTCATGAAATGTTGGATGCTGATCACAACAATCAAATATAGGTTGTCACTGCCAGAAAATAGGCCGGCTTGTCACACAAAGTTGTACTTAAAAATATTTCGTAAATAAATAAAAAATAAGAATGCATGTATAATTTTTATTCAAAAATAATTTTGCACTCTTTGCATTTCAATCAACATAACTAATAAATACTCAATTTTCCAGCAAGCCTAAACTTGAAAATATTTTCTAGCATTCCTGCTAACATCTCTGTTCCTTTTATAGTCACTGAGAGCATTACTGCTGAGTTCAAGGTTAGAAATCAATTGTAAATTCCCAAACGAGGCAGGCATCCAATACAGGATTGTTCCAGCTGGTAAAATTCTGATGTGTTTGTTTATCTACTTAATACCTTTAAACATACAGTGTGAAGGTCTGTTGATTGTATTGATCACTGAGCATCCTGTGGAGTTTTGTGTTACTCTCCTCCAAATAATAGGCTCACCTTGAAAATGTAAAGGTCAAAACATGGTAAAGGTTAAAACTTCTTGATTGACAAGCATTTATTTCTTTCATGAGAATAAAGTTCCCTTAAGGCATTGTCACTGATTTTCCTTCGCCAAAAGCTATAAACCTTGTCCAAAAACCATAGCAATTGAATCAAAATAAGGAATAGAAATAAGTCAGACAGAGTCTTAAGAGAATTGGTAATCAGACTTTTTTGATAGAATATTGCATTCTATCTCATATCTGTTCTAAGTATTTTTCCCACAAGACGTTGATAGTTTCTAACGTGCAAAATTCAGTTATTTGAACTAGCTTTTTCACACTAATAAAAAAGCATCATAGGAGAGAGTTTTTTTGAACATATATTATGCATTTTTCTTTCTCAGAAACTTCAGAAATCTGACTGTGAGGTATATGTAGAAATCATCTGGAAGGTTGAGAATTGTTAACAACCTACTAGAGTTGAAGTTATGTAAGTTTCATGAATTGACCTCAGCACAGTGTTGTGTCTGCAATTAGCAATAATATAATGTAACCATCTGCTAAAATGGTACCACTGGTCTTACAGTTGTTCTTAAATTGTAAAATAAAAACTTAAAATGTAGTTCTCATCATGTTTTCTTTCATGAAGTCAACTATAAATCTATTTGGTTCATGAATCAGAAATAAAAAAGTTAAAAAAAAAGGACAAAGTAAAAATAACCAACCAAAGACAGAGAACTGCTTGCAATGGTAGATGTATGTAAAATTGTGACATTTTTGTTTGCTTTATCATTGAATTTATTTTTGTAGATTTAGCATTAAAGAGCTATCCATTCTAATAATGTCTATGTAGAATAATGAATTCATATGCTGGGTGTCTGTGTGGGAAGCAGACAGGACTGTGGCTAATTTCCAAAATGAATTATACATCCACATTAACATGATGACTATCATTACAGGGAACATATGCTTATATGATTACAGAAGTAGGAAATGTGATTTAAAAGTGTCTTTGATAATGTTGTAGCTTCTTATTGTGTCCCAGAGGAGATGATTTCAGTAGTTCTTTTAAACATGCATAAACACTTTAATAGCAAATAGTTTTAAAAGTCACCAATTTAGAAAGCCAGTGTACATATTGAAATTGAATTTAAAATTAAAACAAATTAAAATGGACTTTAGTCAAAGTAATTGTGCTAAAGATAAATGCAGTTAAGAAATTGGAAATTATAAACAAATGATTTCATCACTTTCTGTGCTCATGGATACTGTTTGGTTGTATAATATTTTTCATCTTCTCTAAATAAAATGCTACTTGGGCTTCAATGATTCATTTAAAATTATAATGTTTATAATAACTATGTTGTAGAAGAATATTCTATGTTTTTAATGCAGTAAAACTTCAATTAAAATTTAATTTTAAATTTTGCTATATAATAATATATTAAGATAGATCCATATGACTCTTTTATCAGCAATGACTAAGTATGCATCACCCCATAATAACAATTTTACTCTACTTCCTTCCTTCCTTCCTTCCTTCCTTCCTTCCTTCCTTCCTTCCTTCCTTCCTTCCTTCCTTCCTTCCTTTTTTTCATGTTTACATAGGGAATTTCATTCTGGACTCCTCACAATAGACTATGCGAGTGTCTAATCTAATTTTGTCATTGAATTGAATTAAATTTCTACAAGTTTTACATTTCAGGTGTACGTGGTAGGTAGTATCCTCATTCTGATTCACAAATTTCCTCACTGCATTAAAGATTACATTCTTCTCCAAAGTTTGAGGGTCTGCAGTGTTTTAGGTTTAAAGATAATGACCTGAGTTCATGTATTTCTTTGCTAATAACCCTTGAAAATATTAACATACACAATTAACACAATGTGTTAGATCACAAGGTCTGGTGTGCTTCCATTGCACATGGGATTGAATCTATATACTTTTGAAGCCACAGATCTAACTTTGTACATCGGTTCCCTCACTTAAAAATTGCATGGTCTTGGAGAAACAATGGTTTGTATTATGTTCAGAGTTGTGCATATATAATTGCCATCTAAAATTATTACATAAAAACAGATATGAATCTGAACACATAAAGAATAATATTAAATGTGACACTTAAAAATTATTGCTACTATCATTTGTCTATCCCAGATCTTTTGTGTTTTTGTAATGTGAGTCTGTGACACGAGGTTTTTTTTTATATTTATCTTAGAGAAAAGGTTTTTTGCATTTATTTTTGAAAGGTGGCTTTTGTGATCATAAGATTCTGAGATATTTGTTTCTTTTGTTGTTTCTTTTTTTATGTATTTCAATATGGCATTGCACTGCCTTGTGGTCTCTTTCAATTCATCTGAAGATTTAGCTGATAATCTTTTCTGGTACACTTACAAATTACCTTATAAATGACCTGTTTTACTTACTGCTTTCCATAATTCTCCTGGCCTATAAATGTTTTATTATGTGTTGATGATCTCTTGTCATTTAGTCTCATGGTTTCCACTACATATGGAAAGTTTTAAGGAGTATATATTTGAATGCTATTTTTATTAACCTTTTTTTTTTCTGACTTTAAGACTGTAACCTTTTCTGTCTAATTCCACATTTATAAGAATTTTTCCTGTTACTAATTTACTACAAAAGACTGTTTTTGTTTCTTTTTCCTAGAACCACCTTTATGTTTGTTATTCAAAATAAAGTGAGTTATCTTGGGAAGATTTACAGAGCTCTTTCTTCTTGTGACCGGACTCTCTCCCACAGGAGAATCCTTGTGCCCATACTCTGCAGGCAAGAGAACTGGTACTTTTCTTTAGGGAACACCCTCCTCTAATGCAGTATGCTTAGTGGAATGACAATCTTTAGTTTTAGCTTGTCCTTCCTTGGCATGGAACCTCTGCCCTACAAAAGAGCAAGGACAGGGTCCAGGAATCTTGATCTAAATTTTGGGTAGACATTCAACTTTTATCACTGTGGAAAAACAACCACCAAACAACCCAAGGTGCAGATTCCTGTATTCCTACACAATAAATAGCCTATGAGGACAGTTGAGATGAATGGATGGAAGAAGAAAGCAATGAGAAACTTGCAAAACTCACAGTAAGAAAATTCAAGGACTTATTTTATGCCTAAGACTCTGTTCACCTTTGCTTTAGGTTTCATCCCATTATGTTTTCAATAATTCAACCAGTGAAGGAGCATTATGGATACACATGCCACACTGAATGCAGTGAGGATAATTTGCCATTGGTATTTCTGAGGCAGGATTTTTAAATCTTGAAAGAAGTCAAGGAATAAAGAATTAGAAAACAAATTTCAGTGACAAAAGTACAACTACATTTTGATGCTTATCTGAATTAGCAGTAACACTGTTCTCTTACAATCAATGAGATTATCCTCATTTATGAATTAGTCAAGAAAATGGAAGAATTCCAGAGACATTGCCCAACCTCAATAACAACAACTCATGAAAAAAAAGGAGTCTCAGTGGGTTGGAGGCAGGGAGGAGGGAAACAGGGATGCCAACAGAAGACTTATTCAAACAGTGTTTCTAATTTATTAACAATAACTAAATTGAAAAAGAATGAATTGTTTTGAGAAGAAAAACAACAAAAAACCCTAAATTTTAAGAACCTGATTAAGTTAATTTGAAGAAAACTACCCCTTTCAAAAGTCTAATAAATTATAAACATGTTAAAATGATGATTCCAAGGGATTTAGAGAAGTATATAAGGAAGAAAAGCACATCAAAAGGCATGGTATCTAAGTGGAATGATAAAACAAGAGAGCAAGTACATTACTACTGTAGTAAAAATATATACACAAAGGGTAACTGAAAAACAATGGCTATGTTAAATTGGTTGACTGTAGCAATAATGTAGCTATTTAGACATATATCAAGAATAAAGATATGTAGAAGGAATCTATACAAATGGTAGCAAAGCAAATTGTTAGCTGAGATTATGAAAAACATAACAAGAAAATAGATTGAGTAAAAACTATATAAGAATCAATGTCAATATTGTTATATCAATATTAGTTGTTTTATTACAATATTAAAGATTTTGAATTGACTAAAATTCATATAGGTAATAAATATGGTGATGAATAATATTAAATACATATATTTTGTGTTGGCCCTAAAAATAATATTATCATGAATTAAAACTTTGAAATTAATAACATTTCCAAAATTCAAAAGCTATAACTTCCTGAATATAGATTTTAAAAAGAGAAATCAACATACCTTATAAGTATTTACATGAAACATCATTTATTTATATATTTTGAACTGTGTGTATGTATGTGTGTAGAGTAAATGCATCATGTCTTCTCAGAAGATGCATTGTTCTCTCATGCTAAAAAAAGCTATGTATTTTGACTATAATTAAATGTTTTCTTTATCAGTATTTTTAATCAATAACTATCAAAATCCTTTTCTTATAGGACAAGATAGTGATCCATGTAGATTGTAAGAAAGTGAAATAAAACCAGTAAGTGTTATATTATGGTTTGAAATAAATTTCAGTGTGTGAAATCTGGAGATTATATAATTTAGGCACTATTTCATGCTTCCTCATGAAGAAAATGTCAGGAAAGAAACATGTGCACATATACCGATTTTAATAGAAAATCTGTATAGGAAAATAGAATAATACAAAGAGGTCTTTATAAAGTTTACTGAAAATAATATTATCTAGAACCAGAGAATGGCTTAATATTCAAATCATGCTCATGAATTTTACACGTAGAACATTGTGACTGTGTTCAGAATTCCTCAGAAAACTCAAACAGATTAAAATTTATTTTTGTCTTTTTCTTATCCTTTTTTCTTTTACTTTTCTCCTCTCTTTTTTCCTCTCATTCCCTCTGTCTCTATCTTTTCCTTTTTACTAAATCTGCTTTTATTTAAAGTAATTTTAAAATCACCTAACTAAAGCAGATCTTTATAATAAAATTAACATCATCATCAATTCTAGAATCCATGATATATATTTATAAACAAATACAGTGTTTAAGCAAAAAAATTGGTGTACCGTAATTTATCCAATATCAGATGCATCTTAAACTATGGAATCTGCATGACTCTACATTATCTAATTTAAAACTAAATGAAATTAAGTTTTCTCCCTTTGGATTGAGAACAATCTTCATACTTCAAGGCAAGGTGATATTTCAGGCTTGATTTACTCTAGTGTCTCTGATACAAATAGAGTTGTGCTGAGCTGTGCTTTATTCTGAGAGGGAAAAAAAGGGGGCACTTCAATGTTGTCAATCAGTTCTTCCTAAAACTGTCAAAATAAGGGCAATAAATGTGACTTTTTATGTGAGGTTCTTATGAATTTGACACTTTGATATAAACTGAATTTTGTTGACATTTCCAAGAAAACACAAATAGATACTGGACAGCCATTATTTTGACTCACTGATTATGTATTATATATCTTGTTATGACAGATTCTTAAAGTTGTTTCTTGCTACTAAGTTAAAATCAAAGAATAGGGATTTTTTTCAATGTTTATGGTTCTTTTATTTTTATTTTACAAAATGTGTTGTTTTGTTCCAAAAGTTTACCTGAAATATTCCTGCTTTTAGGCCACATGTGGCAAAATATGTCTTGTGCTTTTTTTTTTCTGTGTAAAGTAAGAATATTATTTTGGCAAGTTATCCAAGATAGAATATGGTCATTGAAACATGGTTTTGAAGATAACTGACAACCTTTGAAAATCTAAAGCTCTTAGAAAAGAAATGCTCAATGACATGCTTTATTCTGATATTGTGTTTACCTATTGTTCATTCCAACATTAAATTCAAGAGTATACAGATTAATAAACTATATTTGAATTTTAAGGACTTACAAGTGAATTTAAAAGGGGAAAAAGCAGAACATGGAAAATGATCTTCTAAATTTTGAGGCAATATCATTTATGAAGTACTGGTTTTGCAGTTATTTGTAACATTTCTATTATTTATTACAGAGTATAAGCAGTGCTTAGGGACAGAGATTAATAATGCATGGTTTTCATTCTGAAGAGATGCACACTGGATTCCATGTCATCTGAATTTGTAGTTTCTACCCTGGTAGTTTTCTTCTCCAGACACTCAGTACAAACTGGAGGGTCAGGTGTGGGCATCAGCAGCAGCAAGACAAGGAGATTAACCTTCTAACAGGATTCAGATTTGCTGGCTTTCTTGGAGCTGAGTTTAGAGAGAGTTCCATTTGGATTCTGAGAAGACGCTTTCTTCTTCAACAATATGCTGACTGGTTTGAAAAGGAACAGAGAGTGAAGAGCAACACGAAGGTTCGCAGAATGTCACGAATGGACCTCTAAAGTCAGTGGGCGAGAATACTTTTTACCAGAGGGAAAGTATGGAAGATTTTAGGTTGCATTATTTTGCACTAATTTATTTTGTTTGACCATATTTCACAGGGTGATTTGAATAATAATCATAGCTAACATTCTCTATTGATTGTATTGATTATGTCATTTTCTATAACCAACATGATTCAGAAATTTTTTTAATCCCCATTTTTCAGACGGTAAATCTAAGGCCTATCATGCCTGTATGAAAATAAGAAAATTGGAACTCATGTCAATGTATGTAACACAAAAATTTTGGTAAGTCAAATACTTCTCTCGTGTTTATGAGTTTAAAGAAATGGATACTACACACACAAACACACACACACACACACACACACACACACACACACCTATCCACCTATGTTGTGGGGCTACTTAAACTTATTAAATGAAAGTCATGCCTCAAGTGAAGATATGGTTAAAATGAAATCAATTACACAGAAAATAAAAATAGTCTTCACATAGTAGATCTTTAATCATTGTCCAAAAAATATTTTTTTAAAGGAACAGGAAACATAGTTGTCTTAGAAGGTATCATGCTTCAGTAACTTCTGTTTCATTATTTAATCCTCATTTTCATCTCAAAATGTCGATGATAATACATTTCATTTTTAAACTGAGTAAAATAAGGGTCAAAATGTTATATAACTTGTGGAACATCAAATAGCATTAAATTAGTAAATTTAGAATAAAATCTCTTTCCAGATTGGTTATATTTTGTTGATCCCAGCTCTAATCTGCTTAATCTAGAAACTGCTATTTAGAGGTAGACTTGGTGACAAACAGAAGACATTTTAATTCTGTCGTGTGTCACATTTTGTATTTTGCTGAACATCCAGTGGTTAAGAAAAATAGGCAAGTAACTATTTATGTTTACTATATGTCTAAGTAATTGCATTAGTAGTGGGAGGCCATGAAGGTTTGGGTGGGGGGGTCTCAGCTTCATACAGGTACTCCCATTCTATAGCTATAACATCAGAGTGCTGAGCTCCCAGAAGAGAAGAAAGCTTGGGGAATCATTAATGAAGTCTGCACAGTCCAGAGTGACAGATGCTATGTTTCCTATCTCATTGCTCAAAGGAGATTTCTGAACCACCTTTATGTGCCTGTGGGTTGAAAAGTATTTCCACTTTGTAGAAGAAAGGTAACCCGTGCTGGATAGGAGTGAAGATTATTCATGCTTGACCAATCAACCTTTCAAAAAGGGGTGTGAGGCTGGATGGTGACTCAGTGCTAAAGCACTTGTTGTGCAATCATGAGGACCTGAGTTCAGATCCTCTGAATCCATGTAAAATACCAGGGTGGCAGTGTGCACTTGTAATACAGTGGAGATAGGAAGAGCTCCAGGGTAAATTGGCTAGCTAGACTAGCAGAATCCATGAGTTCTGGGTTCAGTGGAAGACTCTATCTCAGTAAGTTAGGAAGAAAGTGATTAAAGGAGATTCTGGACTCCACACGTGCATACAGTCACATGGACAGAACATAACCCCACACATAAAGGCACTAACACCCCACACAATT